>JACEVL010001017.1:1627500-1642500 GCA_020284085.1 Aporrectodea caliginosa
TGAGATGGCTGGATAAGCTCAGCACTTTTTATATGAAAGTGAACAGAAAAGGCGAAATAATGTTTCGCCTATATAAGATGGAATTATAATTATAATAATGTATCAAATATAATAATGAACATTGTAGGAAATGATGTGCATGGCGTGACAAGCCTATAGTCTAGACGTGACAAGTCAACTATCTTCAGCTTATGGACTGACTCGTTAAGCTCAATGCAATTAAATGGTGCCAGGCCTGAGTGCTTGATAAGAAATATCTAATTAGCTAAACCCAAACAACACGCAGCCGGACTTCCCGCAAAATCAACCTACGTGTTGTTTGTGCTGCTGATAGATTTTACTTCGGAAGGTCTTTTGAGGCCTATAGACTGCACGAAGATTGCAGAGCTCTTTCCCATCTATAGAGAGCACTTGGATTGCTTGACAATGCCTGCACGGTGGTTATGTATCGCTCTTTAACAATGCTCATTGTTCCCAACGTCTTCCGTTAATTCCTTACTTTAGACAGGTATCGCTATGTGTTTCAGTAGTCCTTTGTCTTCTGCTAGACAGCAATAAGTTGCGATGCCTTTAAGTTCCATGGCTTCATTCATCGACTCCTATATATTTAGACTCGGTACTGATGACGGATCTTCTCAAGTCTCCTGAACCTGAACAGTCCAGGCATTCATTTAACGCTGTGGCAGTCAAGTTTGGCTCGTGCTTTGATGTTATAGATTGGATTAAACCTAAGTGTGCGTCTCGATTCTGTTGGAATATACCTATGAAAGAAGTTTCTTGTATATATATGAACGTAGACCACTGTTGATTATCTGTGAAAGCAGTTTCTTGTGTATGCGCATATACCGCTGCTGGACCTCACTTGGATTATAAACGAGCTTTGTTTGAGAGAAATTAGACTTGGTATAGGCCTACACAAAATATGCAGGATTTGACCGTAGAAGTGGATATCGTGATTGCTTTAGAGATTATGGAGAAGAAATGACGTTCCAGTCTTTTCCAATCAAAAATGCATAAATGGATTGAGGTTAATCATTGGGAACACTTTGCTCGCACAAAACACAAGAATTTATTTTCATTTAATATCCAGTCGACTAATTTTGTAAAAGAAACGGCGAGATACAAAATAATATTTTCAGGAGAAAGAAGTCAGTATAATCTACCAAAGTATTTTTAATGTATTTGAAGGAAGATATTATAGCTTCTATCTTTCTAATGCTCCGACTTATCTGTCAAAACAATATTAAGTCCAAGGATCAACTTCTAGAACCACATCACAAAGTGCCTGTAAATAGTCATTACTGCTAGAATCGCTTTATAAATGCCCAGATACAAAACAATTTCACCTAGAGGTGAATAGGTTTTGACAGTCTGGAATGTTTCATTATGGGAATGACAACAGTTCTTGTCTAAGTTGATAAGCTTCTAACTGGGACTTTGAGACCTGCATTGTTGAGTAAGGTCTCCTTGTATATCTAAAATAGAGTAAAAGAGCCTATTCCTAAAAGAACAGGGACTCCCGGAGCATTGTTTTTTAAAATAATTTAACCGTGGCTGTTACGCTGAGTGAGAAAGCTGTTTCGTCATTCCCGTGTCATGGTCTAATTAAGGGTCCAATTCGGTGCTTGTCACAAATTGTTAATTTAATAACTCTTGTAGACGCTTGAGTCGGAGATGCTAATTCCAGAACAACCTGCCAATACGGCATTTGAAAATATCTGAAGATAGTCTGGCAGAAGGAAGACAGGAATAAGAGCATAAAAAATTTGATTCTAACTGAACAACTTAAGCTAGTGCATCCATGTGACCTTACCCGCCTTCCGGTCTTGGTCACTTCTCTTCGTCCGCTACGCTCACTAAACCGGCGTGATCTGTTTGTCCCGCGAGCGAGAACTGCTATGGCTAAAACACGAACCTTTGCCATCATTGGCCCTGCACTATGGAACCAGCTCCCTCCTTCGACACGTTCCTCCTTATTTGCCAGTGGTCCAAGTATCTCTTTTTGTTGTCTAAAGGCCCCTTTTTTCTCTGGGTCTCTCGCACTGGGAGCGTTTCTGATTGGTGTGCACTGCAAGAAGCGCTATATAAATTTATAGATACAATACAATACTTTCTGAGCAATAATTAGGTGGAACCTTGATGAATTATGACCTATATGGTGTATCATTTTATATAACTAGCCCAGCAGCATATTATACACGGCTCTTCAGAATGAAAACTATTGCGTTTGCCATCAACAACCACTCTGAGGAAAGTCACTCTACATTTCAACTGTGTTACTGAACTAGACATTAGTTCGTATTTAAAGCTGAACACCTCTAAACTCTACCACTATATAAGGATAATCATCATTTGAATTGATGAAATGAATGTTGCAAAACGAGTAGAGAACACAAAGTAGCCTTAAAAGAATATTCAGTTTTTTCACATATCAACATTAGTAATTTGAAAGGGGCTTATGCATCATTCTACATGTCTTTACTCTCTTTTAATTCTTACACACTCTTCAGAAATGCCTCATCACCTTGCTTTTCTTATTCTATTTTTTCTTGTTGTTCTTGACCTCGTTGTTCTTGTTGATCCTGTTCTATTTGCTATTGTTCTTGTTCTTTTTCTTGTCGCTCTTGCTTGTGTTGTTCTCATGTTTGTCGCAATTGATTTAATTGTTATTTTTCTTGTCGTTATTGCTCTTGCACATGTTTTTCTTGCTGTTTTTGTTGCTCTTATTCTTGTTACTGTCATTGTTCTTGTTGTTCTTTTCACGTTGTTGTTGTTTCTATTGTTCTTATTATATTGTAATTGCTCTTGTTGTAATTGTTCTTGTTGAACTATTTTTCTTGTTGTTTTTGTTGGAACTGTTCTTATTATTCTGGTGGAAGGAAGATAGATAACAGCTTTTTTCTTGTTCTTCTTGTTGTCTTTGTTGTTCTTCCTGTTCCTTGTCTGTTCGTTGTTGTTCGTGTTCGATTATTTCTTCCCTCGTCGTCGTTTATTATTATATCACGTTTTCTGTTTCTGAGTCATTGATTAGTTAAACGACATCGATGATAATCGTTTCTTTCGTGTTTTTCGTTTTATCACAATGCCCCATTCAGACATGAGTAGCCCACAATCTCGCCGGTCATTTCCACGGCTCATATTTAAAGCTTTATTATGCACAATGCGATGTGCAGCGACGCGAGTGATAGGAAGCAATGTAAAGAAATCGAGCATATATATATATAATTATATATCTTGCACCGGTTACACCGCACAGCACAGATCGGGCAACATGGCCACGTGCTTCGTCTGATATGCCACGTGAAGGATTACAGGAGTATAACCTCAATGTCCACTGTTTCTATACGTCAGTCTGTGTGAAGCTAGTCTGCAGTCTGCAAGTCATCGTTAACGCTACTCTCTTAAAATCCACATTCCCACAGCAACCATTTCTAGTCAGTACTGGTCCTGTCGTGGTCGTTTAACGACGTAGTCTTAGTGCAGCATTTCTATATTGTGATGTATTGATGGATCTAAGGCATTTGGGATCATACTTTGATGATATTTTTACGAACGTTGCCGCCGTTATCATAACAATCTAAGTCCGCTCGTCCCAATTCAATCATTCATCAGCCCTCGGGATGTGGCTCTGGATGACACGTGTCGCAAAGTCTTCAGCTAGAGAGTGGTTTGCATGCTTACACAAAAACTTTGTGCACATTATTCACATTGCCTCTTCATGGGCCGCCATCATATCTAAAGCCTAGTATAACTGTATAATATATAAGTCTACTTATTCTTCTGAGTGGCCGAGTGGGTTGGTAGCCCGCTCGTCACGTCGGCGGCCCGGGTTCGATTCCCGGTCGGTCAGTTTATCAGAGATTAATTTCTCGGAACTTTCTGCGAGTGGCTCTGTCGCAATATAAACGTGGAGTACGAGGTTGTAC
The DNA here is from genome assembly GCA_020284085.1 of Aporrectodea caliginosa. Lineage (NCBI taxonomy): Eukaryota > Metazoa > Annelida > Clitellata > Crassiclitellata > Lumbricidae > Aporrectodea > Aporrectodea caliginosa. Next base: position 1,631,427 of record JACEVL010001017.1, read on the forward strand.
TCTGCCTCCGACATTAATCATCTTCGATATGAAAAAGTGTCGTTAAGCCCAAGTACACATTCAACATAGTCTGTCGTAGTAGTGCAGCCAAGACTTAGCTAACAATGTCATGAATGTATTAATCATACATGTAGGAACTTCTTTCGTCTCTGTTGGCCTATAAGGCTTACAACTGACACATATAACTCAGTAAACGAAAATAAGCGCCAATGCTTTTAAACCTTAGACCTTTTTGCTAATGAGACATAATATGATCAGTAAGCCCTAGTAGATTTAGTTGTTATTGTTTTCGTTTATCACTTCTACTGTAAGACCGTTATCATGCTGTCGAGTTTTTACAATAAAAGGAAATGTTGTACACTTGCTAAATACGTGTTTTGTGGCGTTTACGTGTCAGTCCAAAGTCGTAAAATTCCCCAGTCATAAAAAGCTTTAGACGCGCTTATGCAATGATTAGCCTAAAAGAAAAACCTCGTCTTTCGACGGAAAGCAACATGACGAATGTGCAATTATTGTACAGTTCGCCTTTCAAAGAGCGCGAAATAATGAGGTCGAAAGCAACGCGATGGCAGCAGAATACATGAAGACCGACCTAATAATTAATTATTGGTCGAGATATATTAGTACCTTCATACGCAATGCCGTTTGTAGCTTGATATTTTATAGTGACCTACATCATGACTTTTGTCGTTGTTGACTCAATGCCCAATGATGCAAACCCGTCTCATCTATAAGGAAGACTACTGTATACATGCATATGCATCTAGAAATTAAATTCGCACCATAATGTTGTTGTTGTTACATAACGTATAACGTTTGATGTGAATCCAACACATAGATACATCATATGATGCATTACGATAAGTAAGTACTCATATTTATATAATATAATTATGGACCGTAGCAGTATTGTGTCTATATGCAAACTCGCTATTCCATTGTTGGATGTATGTATTCCACCTTTATATAGATATATAGGTGGAATTTATATACATATATTGTAGGTGGAATGTATATATATAATGATATATATATACAGTTGCATGCATAATATAGATGTGTGTGTTCTGCATGCAGCATTAGCATCGTTCATGCAACCGGTGCAGAATCAAGCAGCGTCGGTGGCGATATAATCGTAAACTCCTAATTTAGAAAGTGCTATTACTCGAAAGCTAAGTGCAGGGCACCAGCTTATTCACGAGCGCTGCGTCATGTCATAGGGGTTGTCCAGAGAGATGACATAGCTGGCGAAATGTGCCTTCGTCCGTTTGCGGATCATAATGTATCTTGCTCTTATCTTGATTTATTCAGCGCTTGTGAATAAGCGGGTGCCCTTCGTTTAGCTTTGGAGTGGCGCTTTAGAAATTTGGAATTTACGATTACGATTACGAATTACGATTAGGCCTACCTTGACACTGTGGTCATTAGGCTACGTCCGTTATTCGAACACATACCAACCTGGTTATGGTATGAATTCGTAAGTTCTGAATGTGTACTGCATGAAGGAATGCCTGTTGTTTAATATTTCTAGATTTAATTGGGTGTGAATTAGTGAACCATCTCTTCCAGCCGAAATTCCGACGAAGGAAATTCTGTCCTACATTTCGAGTCCCACTTATACTGGATTGAAACCAATGACGAATGTTTTGTTTTCCTCGTAGATGCAACGTTAATCGTTCATTTCTAAGGGGTGTTTTCTGTGTAGATAACATTCTAATTACTCTGAAACCCGCAGTGGCAGTGCATATCTATATCTCTCCAGGACTGTGACAATACCTTAGATTATCAACATATATATCATCATCCAATCCCATTAGAAAATCTCGATTCTTTTCCGTCGTTCAATGCTTTTCTCATTTTTGACCAATGTCATTTTTGATGGGACGCGATGGTGCACACAGTAGCTGTATGGTTTCTGTTGTTCAGGGTTTTTCTCATTTTTAGCCAATAATAATGTTGATGGGACGCAGTGGTGTAGTTGTATGTTCTCCGCCTTGTAATCGAAAGATCGCAGGTTTGAATCTACTTCAAGTCACTGCGTAGCGACCCTGGACATGTTGCTCATCCACAATTTGCGGGGAAGGCAACGGGAAACCACCTCATTCATCTCATCTCCAGGTGGAATAAAATCCAACGGACCTGTCGTCGGGCAGAGAACTCACCATCACGCTTGGTCACTCGATCGTATACGATTAGTTATTCTTTGCTTTTCTTCTCGAATCTTCCATGTATAGTTGTATACTGCCCTGTTTGGGATGCACGCGTTATCAAGCTATCGGAGTCTTGTGTTGAACGACTTGTTACAAATAAGTGGTTTTCATGTCGAAAGCCGGTCTTATTTTGTCGTTCCTAATTTTCTATCGTCCAATGTAACCCATTTCTGTTGTAAATCATGCTGCTCATGCATTCTTTATGTCAAGCATACTTACATAGGCAGCTGGGTTGCAGCGTCTTATATATTTGTTGTTGCTTTTAGTTATAATTTTCATGCATTACCATATTCTGATAATATAATTCCAAATGCCTGTGAGGCGCGTATAATCCTCATCTGTATTTCTTTTTGTTACTCCTTCCAGAAAAAATATTTTAGTCCTCATACAGTGGTGTTATGGTCGACTTGTTCAACATTTTCGGCAGTGCGCTACATCAAAGTGTCAAAGAGGATATCCAGATAATAATAATAATAATATAATATCTTTTCTTTATTAAGCGCCTGACAAACGCACTGCGCTGTACATTTACATGTTATGCAATTTAAATCTTAACTACTAACAGAACAGACAGCTTGCAATACAACGGCGCTAATAGCAGCCTACAAACATAGCCCAACGGGGGCTCGAACTCTGGTACCTCTCGGTCTGTGTGCCAGATGTTATCCAATGCGCCACGGGCAATATCAGAGTGCGGTTGCTAGAAGACCAGAGAAAAGGAGGCAGAGAAGATGTTAAGGGTGGATGAGAGAAATTTTAAGACAATGACATTGTAGTCCGTTACGGTTGGGAGTGATGAGTTGATGTTGATTGCCCTGGTGACAGCTCTGGCAAGTAAGTTTCTTGATCACTTGGAGACGCTTGCTTACTTTGGTTGGATGCGAGTTTAAGGAAAAATAATTGCAGTGAGCAAGCTTGGAGTGGACAATGAAGGTAGTGATGGATAATGAAGCAAATTTAAGGCAAAGCATCTGTTGAATGCGGCGGAGGCCATGAATATGCATGAAGCAAATTCCGTGAGAGTTTGGAGATGTGATTATAGAAAGAGAGACGTGGGTCAAGGGTGATGTCAAGATTGCGCACAGGCGAATAGGAGAGACGGGGAATTGGATATCGGACTATCGCAGTGATACCTTGCGTGTTTAGAAGGGCAACCAACGATCACGAACAGGAGGATATAGGGCCTAATGTTCTTTTAGTATTGCTGTTATTGTCTCCTATACCATGCACATACCTCCGGAATTCGTACGAGAGTATATGAGCACAATAACTTTGGTGATAACGAGAGTTACGATGATTATACAGCAATAACGTACTCTGTCAAAGCGTATTTATATTATAAATATTTTTGAAGATATGCCATAATTTTAAGACAATAGTTTTAATTGTATTATTTTAATAATTTTTATCATTTTCAACTGTTTAGTCTAAAGGCAACCTTTTAAATCCAGTTCAATTGTTTAAGATGAAGAAGAGGATTGTATCCTTTCGGTTGACGGTAAAGGCTCGTGAACTGTAGTACCGCCCGGATGCGTTAAACCAGACAATGAACGAAGTAAAAATGCCATAAAAAACAGATGCCGTTCTTTCATATGACGAAGATTTAGTCAGCGTATTTACCTCTATTGAAATTTTGAGTCAATTGGTTCATTAGCTTCTGGTTTGCAGAGAATTAAGACTCAGTTTTATGTGCTTAAGATAATCTCCCTCTTTAACATCGCAGGCTGCACTACCACAACAGCCTATGATGAGTTGCATGGTGAAAGACTGAAATGATGATTTATAGTTAGGATTTGTCTATGGAGACAACATGCCAGTTAGACTGGCATCCTATTGCCTACATTAGCCATGCATTCTAAAAGTGAACTGCTTAATAATATGCGACAATTATTCAATGTCATACAATCGCTTTAGAATTTTCGCCGCACCAACCGACCGTCTATGCATATGATCAAAGCAGCGACGACCCTACACGCGAGCACCGACACACAACACGTAATAATTATACTTATTTCTGCAAAAAATGATGAAAGGCTGTAATGAGAAAAAGACCTACAGGATACGCAATTGGCAACTTGAATGAATAATTAATGTGGTTGCCAGTGTATATATAGAAACAGTTAAAAGGCATGCTCGACAAAATGCTTGTCTATAAACACAATGACATTGACAAGCTTTCAGTTAACTTTACGTTATGCAACCGTCTACACCTGTTCATCGCGCAACGTCGCGCCTATACAGCGCACAGCATTGTCACCAACAAATCACCCGTCAGAATTCTCGTCCATCTGCTTTTTTAGAGAAGTCACGCTGCGATGAACGGCGTTACAGACTAGAGCCATTGTAACGGTTGATATGGCTTCGTATGTCTGAAAACATTTAGTGAAAAACGGTCTGTTTTTCTTCGTCGCAGAATAGCACAGCGGTGCACTGACATCGGCATCTATCCATTATATCGGTGTTAATAATTTTAATGGCCAATGTGACAAGTCGATATGTATAAGCATTGTTTATCGCTGACTACTGCGTTGACAAATTGTTTGCTAATCTCTAGGTAAAACGGGCATAGCAGGGTCGATGACTGTTAATGGCGATGCTGACAGTGATAAAAGTCAATAATGATAACAACTACTACGACGGTGATAATGTCGTCGCCAGGATATAAGTAACGTTCATTCATTCATTCATTCATTCATTACTTGAATTTGTATAGCGTCGCCAGGATATAAGTAACGTTAAGTTGGACTTTAGGCTGTTTAGTAAGCAAAAAGTTACAGATGCAGAAACGCCTCAGAAACACGGACCCTGGATTTGATGGAAATTTTGGCTTAAGCGCAGTCGCGACGGCAACATCAAGCAGCAGGATGTCTTTATTAACACTTTAACGACGAGCTGCACTGGTTTCCCAGTCGCTTTTAGTACAATCTCATCGTTAAAGCGTCAATCTGAGTTAGCCAACCAACAGTTTTCTATGCGATCTAATCAAACAGGGACACCTGCTTTCTGACAACCAAACACTACATATGCTACACGTAGGCCTGCTACATGACCATCCAAAACCTGCCTGTGCTATCTGACCAACGAAATCAGCGTACATACTCTTTTAGGGACCGCTAGACAACTGATATCTGATATTCCTCTCGCAGATGATTGGCTGAGCACGAGGCTAAGTATATAATCGAGTCTCTCCAGAATTCCTACTGACAGCCCGTGATGACCTAAGCCAGCGGGAGAAATAATTGCCTGGACGCCGAATGAATACGTACTAAAGCTCCCTCTGCTCATTACCGCTCTGGTTAATTAAAGTCACTTGTGCCTGTGCGATCCTCTGCCCTAGCTTAAAAAATAATGCCCGACCAAATGATGGCATTCCTGATTAAAGCAGTTTATATGGCGCCATATAACGTCGAAATTCTTCTTCGCTCACGAAAGCATCTTATTAAAGCTGGAAACACATTGGACTGGAAGCGACGCCGACGGCCATTGGAGCTGGATTTATGGTGCGCAAGCATTTAATTGACAGCTAGTCTGGACTTTCTAATTAGAAGTCGTCTATCTTTCTGACATCGTCGTCGTCGGTTCTACAAGAGAAGAAGAATCGTTAGTTTTGTATGGTGAAAAACAATAAGTATGATATCACTTGAAGAATCAGTCGTAAACACGTCAACAACTTACAGACTGCTTCTTTATACGTTTCTTGTCTCTGTTTTTCCTACTCTTCGTCTATTTTTTCGTGCAATCATCACCATCAACATCATCGTCAGCAACAGCAGCATGATCACCACCACCATCATCATAATCGTTATCATTGTCATCATCATCGTGATCATCATAGTCGTTGTCGTAGTCTTCAGCATCGTTGTCATCATCATCATCATCATTATCACCATCATTACCAGAATAATTATCATCGTCGTCATCACCATCGTCATTGTGAACATTATCCGTCTTGACGCAAGACGTTTGTCGGTGATGAATGCCAATAAATTTCTTTATTTTCTGCGGTAGTTTATCAAGTTCAATTCTCATTATTTTTATGTTTAGTCCGAGTCTTTTTTGGTCTTCCTTTAGTTGGTCTCCCATCATACTCTTTGCCTGCTTTGCTTACGCTTCCTTCCAGATTTTGAAAGCACTGCCTTGTTTGAGGTGTCAGTTAAGGGCCGTCATTCCACAGAATTAGGTCTAAACCATGCAGGAAATCTTCAGTTGAATTCGATCCAGCAGAGTTTTTCCTTAACCAAGAACTTGCGCTTCTGAGGAGATTTCTTCAAGGGGCGCTATATAAATCTCCAGAATGAATGAATGAATTAAAGTAAATCTCTGTAAATGAAAATCTTCTGTTTTTACTCTTCGATTATAATTTCCAGGGTCCTAAGATTCCAATTTTCTGTTGGCATGCTATTTTGGAGCAACGATTCTTTCCTCGTTTTTTCTCAATCTCAATTCGATCTTCGGAGAAAGACGGATGGTATCGGCACACAGCGTATGTTCTTGCTCTTGTTTCACCTGTTTCTCTTACTATTCTCTTCTGTTTCTTTCTCAATGTCAATTTGATCTCCGGAGAAAGATGGATGGCATCGTCGCCTCGTATGTGCTTGTCCTTCTTTCCTCTGTTTGCTCTTTGCCCTTTCTCATTTTCCTGGTCAGTTCCCAAATTCTTGTGATATTCATCCGCTCATCTTTTTACACATCTATTTTCTACTCCATCAGTTGTCCTTAGTTGCCCTTGATAGACGAATGGATCTACGTGTTCAACATTTCCTTCTATGGTGCCTTTATTTTTCAATCTTTTTGACACATGTCTTTCTGTCTGTCTTTAATTTAACAGTAAATCGAACCATATACTATAGCTTTGCAGGCTCTATTGCACCAGAAAGCAAAGAAAGTACAGCAACTGTTATAATAATGCTACAAAACTAGTTAAGAGCACAAACTACGGAAACATTTGTTTAATGACTGTCGATTAAATTGAGTTACAGTTGTAGAAAAGTGCGAGTTCTATATCCGAAGAGATATAACATCACAAATTTGATGCAAATGAGTCGTTATGGCAATCTAGGTGGTGACATCTGGTGATTATTTCCTTTTGTAGTTAGCAAAGCGAAGATTAGACTACTAACTATAAAACTTACATCCATTTACAGCGATTTCGGCCTCTGTGTTAGCAAGAACGGTGAATTGGTGACGGTATGCACTCTTGGCCTAATCCATATTTTCATAGATTTTCCTTTTTGCGATCCAGTATATCAGTAAATGTGATGTAATACATTGAAATTGTATCCTCTCTTTTTTAATTTCCATCCACGCTTTAACCAACCTACTCCTGTGGAAAACTGTAACCAGTTCCTATCAGATGTTACTGAACCCGTTAATATTAGCATAACGCTAACAGGCGTCACATCGGACGTTATCGGGGTACCTGATCCTTCGTATGCTAATTTCCCATTTTCGGGGTCATTAAGATTGCAAGTACTCAATGTTCCTTAATCATTCATCAAAACATGCGCATATGCATTTCACGAGACAGGCTACGCATTGCACTCAGCGGGCCATGACATTTCCTATGGTTCGGAATAAATTCGCTGTCAGCATCCGGTCTAGATTTCGCCATAGGCCCAGACGTCGGCATAGTTGTTTGATACTATGGGGGACTCTGTAAAAATGGCTGCTATAGGTGGCGCCCGTTTGGCTACTCTAGGTAACATTGTGTGCTCTGTTGTGCAGTAGGTTTATTTCATAGACATCTTACAGATGTCTATGGTTTATTTCGGCATAGTTGTCACATACTGGCGACGCCTATACTCCCCCATTGTGTCTGCGTCTAAAGTACTGCCGAGCGGAAGACATTCACTGATCTGCCTGGAATGTCCATGGTAATGGGAATATGTAGCAGTTTCCGCTGAATTGTAGCGTCGTTTGCGTGGCTGCCGAGTCTACATCTCTGCAGTTATAATATATTTAGGCTGTTAAGCTCCCGGCGGCTGCAGTGCACCTGCACGGGTTGTATGGAAGTCGCGGAAAGTCCGCTTATTGAATCGGATGAGAAAATGACTGGATGTCTGTGCAAGGCGATTTAGACACGTCAATTATTAACGGGATACGGAATAACGTCCTGTATAGATGGTAGATGCCGTCGACGGAATACCACGGCGGACCAACGAGCCATGCAGCTATATTACAGCCTGCAGTTCTGCAACTGGAATAACAAAACGCTGACACACGCATACACAAATACGCATATATACATATGCATATAAGCCTGCTGTGGTGTAATATGAAGTATATTATATCTATAGACAACACTTGGTCAGAACTTCTGACAGGCTGCAGAAAGAGTCAATCTGTAAAAGATGTAATGGTAACAGATTCGCTGTGCATGCCTCTTTTGTGACAATGTCGTTGCATGTTTTGAAGAATATCTAGCCTGAAGCAAAAACCAAGGTGTGGCAATCAAGCACCAGGACATCTGTTAAGCCACATACAAACTTGGTTTTCTTCTTTTAGCTACATGGACCGCGAAGGCTGAATTGGCCCTGATGGCCTCGTATTCTGTGTACGGCCATGCACCGAAACTCTAACCTGGCTCGACGTTGTTTAATGTCATTGTGTCTGCCAGCGTAGCATCCACAGCATTAAGCCGCCATTCACCTCAAGCTACAGTGTAATAGATTGGAAGACATATTATGCCTGTGGCTGTTATAACCCCATTCCTAACTACTACTACCAGACATTAGTCTCAATGCAGCGGTCGCTTGCAATGCGGTCAATGCTTCAACATGTTACTCCGTGATCTAACTTACTTAACCCAGTGGTCCATTTTTCAGCCTAATTCTCTGTTGCCAATTTCACATGTAATTCTAGATCTTTCGAGCAAACATGCAACAGACTTCTGTGCGTTGGACTGTATATTGGATTTGTGACACTTTCAGTGTTAGCAACGTTCTTGATTCAGAGGCGTTGTTATGAGGGCTAAAGATCTGTCGGCTGAAGCCCGTATATGTCGATACCACAGCACTCCATCAGTAACATAACAACTCTTCAGTCTGTTGTCGGATTGATTTCCCTCTTGGCCTTCGAATGGACTCGTCCTAATAGATTGCATGTGCACCGAATCTGCTCACCAGCGACCATTGAGTGATGCCTTTAGTATTAATATATAAACGCTATAGAAGTTCAATGGTTATTATATCTGATTGTTATCATTTGCATGTTATTTGATTAGGAATTGCCAATCACATTTGAACCCTTGAGATTTGAATTCGAGACGCACAGAGGTGATAGATCGAAACACAATACAACGCATTATTTTTGTAGTTCATGTGGCATGAGTTTGAAACGAAAGTGATTGAGAGTAATTCGTAGGATTGCCGCTACTAGTTCTTTTGGACCTAGGCGTAGCGTTTCGCATATGGAAGAATCATTCTGAGGTCTACATATGGTTCAATGTTTTATAAACCATGAGCCCAATTTGAAAGAAATTCTTAGCTCAGCACGAAGCCAATTCAGATATTTAAATTTGGATCCATTCACGCCCCGGGCGTTAGCGGAACAGTACTATATTCACGCCCGTCCAGCGCAGATATTTAAGTCAGGTGTTGTTTGCTTATACACCGTTATACACGTATCTTGGTGTATTGTGTCATTTAAATCAGGTGTGTTCACTATTCAGTAAATGTATTCACTATTCAGTAATGTAAATGCATCACTAATTGTCATCTTCCAGATATTTAATAGATGCACCTTGCTGCTACAACATATAAACTCGCAGGGCACGACGCTGTGTAATTGTCCTTCGACATAGGTGGCACATAACTGATCTCAGATTAGAATATCTCCTCTTTTAGTAGCTCTCTATGTCCTTAGCACCTTAACGATTAGCTGCATTGGTTCCCCAGTCGCTTTAATACACGCTCGTCGTTAAAGTGTTACGCGTCATCTAGTCTCGATACAACATGTTTGATCCGGATAATCGTTACTCTTACTCGCCTACTTCCCCTGGGTGCCGCTGATGCTCATGGATGCCACAAATGAGATACCCTTACTTGTCATTCACACTCGTCATCCTTTGCGTCCCATGTGATCGATTCAGCCTCTGCTAACGACCAAATGAACCAAAGAGCAAAGACTGCTCTCGCTCGCACCTAACGGTCGATAGATCAGGATAGCTCTGTGCTTGTGAGAGTAGAACCAGAATAACTAAACGATTACCACAACAAATAGAAAATTATTAATGAAATGGACGGCGATTCTCCAGCCGGATATTAGTCGATGAAAAGAAGAAGATTAAAGAATAAAAAACATCATAAGATCGTGGGCGCATCACAAGGCTTTGCGTACAGCGGGGATCAGAAGACAAGATCTAACGTCCCTGCAGACTATTTAGAGAATCTGTCTCGTGCATGCGGGAATAAAGTAGGGAGAGTGCTTTGGCAAATGAGTCCATGTCTCAGACCAACTACTCACATCCAGATAAAACCGACATTTTGCATCTTATACAATTTCCTTCCGCGTTCTACTTCACAAATCACATGCCTTATAACATTAACACGTTCAAATTCACAAATTACATCCCATTTAGCATTTAGCGCGTTCTACTTCACAAATCACATCCAACATAACATTAGCGGGTTCTACTTTGCTGTACGCAAAGCCTTGTGATGCGCCCACGATCTTATATTCACAAAACACATGCCATATAACATTAACACGTTCTAATTCACAAATAACATGCCATATAACATATAGCACGTTTTACTTTATAACCACATGCTAGTATACATAACATTAGCGGTTCTACTTCACAAGTCACATGCTGCATAACATTAACACGTTCAACTTCTTGACAAATCACATGCAAATAACAA
>JACEVL010001017.1:2350000-2432500 GCA_020284085.1 Aporrectodea caliginosa
AGTCTATTTTGACAATGGTAGAATTACCTGCAATAAAACAACGTCAGCAGAAAGATATAGCCATCATACATCGCCTAGATATTATGTGCATAATAATTGTGATTATCTTGAGTGCATGGTTTGAGAGATGGAGCGATGGTGGCACATACTGAACCCCCTTACATCACGCAAGTCTCACGTGACCAACCGTTGGCCATTTTTATAATCAATAGCCAAAGCCACCAGCCTCCGTCCCCTATGACTGCTACATAATACATGCCTATATATATATATATATATATATATATATATATATATATATATATATATATATATATATATATAGGCAATCTGGTATATATATATAAGTATTCAATATGCATATATAAGTATTTGAAATATTAGGCTTTTGGTTTTTAGGCGTCGGCTGTGTCTGGATTTCGCAACTGTCACTGATTTTTGTCAACGATGAATGAGTCTCTGATTCGCGGAGAGAAAACAAAAACGCTTTGGTGCCATTTAAAAACATTCAAGTTCTGTTTTCTATAATAGGGAACAAGCGCTGATATAACAGGGAAGTGATACTGATTCTGACTTCTAACTCACTAATCTCCTCTTTTAACGGAATACAAACTTCTTGCAGGTCATGTTGATATCTTGTGCTCCACGGATAAGGACAAGAAGACAACACTTCTTCGTTAATTGTTTGCTGATTTCGAAACTGTTGACCTTCCTCTTCTTTTGCATCGTCTTGAGTGGAAATTCTCGTCCTGTGGTCCTGCACTGAATTGGTTTGCAACTTATCTTAGTCCATGCACTCAATCCGTGTACTGAAATGGGAATTACTGGTCTAATGATATATGGTGTTCCACAAGGTTTCGTGCTTGGTCCTCTTTAGCCACACTAAGCCACTAGGACCAGTACTTGATAATCAATCACTGGAATAATGTGGAATATTCTGTCTTTGCTGATGATACCTAAATAGTTTGCCTTGTGACTTGTCTGTGCAGCTGTTGTCCACAGCTCTTAAGGAGGTGCAATCTTGTACGCTGGCCATAAACTCTTCTTTAATCCATCAAAACTAAATTTCTACTATTGGCACTCCGCAGCAACTTAAAAATTTCAACAGCTTAAATTTATTAAACTGGATGACTCATTGTTGAGTTGGCTGATGTTGCTTGTAACTTGAGTATTTTTTAAAATTCTACTATTTCACCGATTTTCATATGAAAATGGTATTTGTAAGTCTTCTTATACATACATTCGTGACATGCGCAGAATAAGGCGTATAAGTTATGCACCCATATCTTCAAGGATATCTCTGACAAACGCATTGGTGTCCAATCGCCTCACAAATAGCTTCATTTTGGCATCATAAAGTCAAACATGCTGAGACTTTCAAGAGATTAGAATTCTTTGGCTAACGCCATAAGTAATGCGTCAAATTATAACTTATAGCCTGTCTGCTTAGATCTTTACATTGGCTTCCTGTTTAGCAAGGGATTTGCTTAAAATTGGTGCTCACAGTTCGTAAAGCATTCAGCTCTGCCAAACCACAATAGTCTACTTGAAATGAGTTCTTTTTTCCCAAACATTATTCAACCAGACCAATTAATTGCATTTCTAATGCTAGAACTGTTCTTGGTGTGCGAGCCTTTTGTTTGCTGGACCTCGATTTAGGAACTCTCTTCCTGTGTCTGATTGCTATGCCCAGTCGCTTATGTCACTTTGTTCTCAACCTGACTTGCCATTTTCAATTTGCTTATCCACTATAAGCTTAATAGCCCTCCTACTTAAATAAGTAAAACTCATTCACAGCAGCAGATCTAACTTGCACTGCATTGAGTAGAAAGTCAAAACAACGTGTTGTAGAGTAGGCCCTAATAGAAGTGAGTAGGCTCTAGATAGACAGTTTATACGTGGACCATTTAATTTTGTTTGGCAGTCTTTGTCACCTCAACCGAGTTGGTTGAGGTGACAAAGACTTCACAGGAGTTTATCAAGGCAAGTAGGCTGGACATTATGTAAACCATACACTGCATTAATACTGTCTTAAAGGGCTGATCCTCTGGATGCTGACTTGATTATGGCTTGGTTTTAATGCGCCATCGGTTGATGCCTTGAACATCAGACACCGGTGAGAAATAAGTCACTGATTACTAATAATTAATAATTATGATAATACGATATGACACGAAAAATTCAGAACTGTTGTTCCTGTTCTTCAGTACTGTGCCTATTTCATGTTCACAAATCGTTGTATATTTAATTATTCATTTATCAAGGGCCACAAGAGGGCCACGCCTCTGTCTGGGTTTATCAGATCAGATGTGAAAGGGTCGCCACTCCGGCCGCGTTCCTATCCCCTAGACGCCTGTAAAACTCATTCACAGATGGAAATGAGTCTTGCAGACTTGGTTTCTTATGGGGATCACCATCCATAATTCCTATGTGGATTGTCATTCTTTAATGCACTCAATCATTCATTCTTTCTTCTTCTTTCCATGTTTATTCCTTCGCTCCTTCTTCCAACCATTCCTTACTTTATACAATACTTAATTCGTTTGTTCGCAGGTCCCTGCAACCAACGGCCACATTCTTTCTCTATTAATATCCGCAAGGTTTCAATTGTCAAATTTAAACGTGGGGGTGAAAAATTTGTAAAAGTCCGGTTGTCCAGACCAGAATCTCTTACGGACATGGAACCAGTACACGGGAGGGTGAGGTTATTCGTACTTGATCCTTAGCTGTGTCAAAAGAAATCGAACAATGAAAAATACAGAACTCATTGAAAACTCTTGAATTTTATTTGCAGAAGATTAATAGCTCTACCAAAAATTACTTAAACAACACTGAAGTGGTCTGAATGAAAACCGAATAAACAGATTAATAGTTTTCATTAATTAAGCATGAATAATTTCGAACTATCTTTGTCCAGGGTTCCATGTTTTTGCCCTACTTCAATCAACTAATTACATATTTCTCGGCATTCCATAGCGCGAGAGCTAGACTATTTATACCAATCATTATTAAGTCATTAACAGATGTAGCGATCAACCTGTTTCTTCCACTAGTGTGATAGCGATTCATATGACTGAATCCTCTCACACAGTCAGCTGAAGAAACAGGCAATACCTTCAACAGTTACATGTATATCAAACTATAACTTGTTGACTAGCATAGAACAATCACTGTTATTTGAACATAGAATATTCTAATTAGCTAATTTTTTAAATTCTAACAATCTGCTGCTAGCGAAACACAAACAGCCGATATTGTAATGATTAGGCTTAGAATGTCGGCTGTTTATCTTACGCTAACAGCAAATTGTCTGCATAATAATTTTGCAACCAGTTTTCGCCAAAGAGTGTCTTTTCAAAGGATTTTTGAGCCATGATGGTCGATTCAAGCTACTATATAGCATTATGCAACATATCAGAAGATGAAAAACGCTGTTCCAAATTGTCACATAAGGACTGCAACAACTGGCCTCTTACACAGTTAATAAGTTGATCATATCCATTTTCTCTCAACTTTCACACCTTTATAGTGTCCATCTTTTTCGAAATTGTCCAAAAATTAACCCAATGTTAGCAACTTGTCACACTGTTTTCTTGCTCGTCCTTCTTTTTCCTTTTGTCATAATTATGTAAGCCAGTGTCTAAACTCTAAACCTTTGCATAATCAACACTGCACGTAGTAGGCCTATACTATTACAATCTGAAACATATTTGTTTTGGCCAATTTTAACTTCGTCAGTATGAAATGCAACAGAAACATTTTTCAATCCTTTTAATTTATTTACTGTGTCTTTTATGTGACTAACATCATTCAAAATATTGGCCTCATAACTTTATAAACACGATGACAACTGCTTGAGATACAGCAATGCATCTTCAGAATGCATGTCTCACTCACCATGACTGCATTTTGGTTGCAATTCCTTTAAACTTGCTCTATTTTTTCCAATTACGTCCATTCACTAAAAGCTGCGCTGAGGGTTTAACTTAAGCCCCAAGGTAATTTTTTTAATTAACTAGAGAAGTTGGAAAATGAATTTGGGGGGTCTGAACCCTCCCAACCCCTGACAATTCAATCACTGAATATCTATGTACGAGCGTCTGTGTTTAACCAGACGAGAATTCGTCTCCTTACTCTTGTGCAGTATTTAAGAACTGAATGGACAGCTTAACAGCGGACACACTGCGACCAGAAACTCAGACGAACAAAAAGACAGTGACACACTGAGACACACATACACGCATGCACACGTAAGAGGCAGACATCCACCGAAACAATCGGATCTCCTGGGATCCGAACGGCAATCCCATTCCTTCCATGGACACGATGAGATAATCCTGATTTAGATTTTCCAGGCGGCTCAAGCAATGACTTGGTCGTCTGACCCGAGACGCAATATGGACTCATTGTGCAATGTTCCTGCAGGCAGGGTGAGAGAGAGAGAGAGAGAGAGAGAGAGAGACAGACAGACAGACAGAGAGAGAGACAGACAGACAGAGAGACAGACAGACAGACAGAGACAGAGACAGAGAGACAGAGACAGAGACAGACAGACAGACAGAGACAGACAGAGACAGAGACAGACAGAGACAGAAACAGAGAGACATGTCTAACTAGATATCTGATCAACGGCTCCATGCGGACGAGCTGCAGAAACGATGCCAATTATCTGGACGGAAGACCATTATCAGCTGAGACAAAGCCTCCGCCGACCAAAGGCATCTCCTGCCTCCGTAGCCGTCGATGCCATCCTAACGCCTCTAACAAGTGGTGGGTTAATCTATATCTGGTTTCCCCTAGTCTAAGGAGGATCGTTATCATCGTTGTCAACATCACAATCCCATCACAATCGTCGTCATCATGCTTGAAGCGAGCATTCCATATAGGCACTTTAGGTATGTTGACTCTAATAATGTATGTATGTGTGTATGCGAGTGTCTCGTTATTTATATATCGCCTTCTCTGAATGCTATAAAGGCATTAGCAGCACGAATAACATAGACATTAGTCTTCGTTTCCAACCAACGCAATTTATCGTTTGTAAAGAAAGCTGAGACATTGGTAGCTGCCTCTTACCATTCTAATCATTACACTGCACCAAATTAGATCAGGGTGTATGCTAAATACAATGTCGGTTCGTCTCTCAATAGGGGCTTATTTAAGAGATTAAACAATCTCGGCCTGGCACAGTCTGTATACGGGGACCTCAAATGGCGCGGCACCCATTCAAACTGGCTGCAGCGGTATACAGTGAAGGATCTCACCCGATCAATTCATTGAAAAATGAACAGGGTCGACATCATATTATACGTTCGCTACAGAAAAAGCGATTTTACATTTACCGTAACAGAAAAATAGTGACAGAATAAAGCATAATTTAAACCGAATAAAGGAACTGGAAACCTCAGTTGTTTCATTCATTCATTACGAAGATTTATATAGCGCCCCTTCCAGGTTACTACTCAGGCGCTCCCGATCCCAGCACAGCTAAAAGGACAGTTTTGAGGCAAGAATAGAAAGATTCAGAGTGAAGCAAGCGCAGCGCCAAAGGGAGCTCGTTCCAGAGCGAATGCCCAACCGATTTCTGAATTGCGGTACATTGTTACATCGAAAGCGAATCATCATTATCATCGTCATCATCATCATCATCATCATCATCATCATCATCATCATCATCATCATCATCACCATCATCATCATCATCATATGCGATTTTACTCTGCACTGTAGATTGCGATGAATTTGTGCGGTGACTGTGCGCGATTGCTGCCTTAGAAATCCTCGGATGATCCGGTGCTTACCGTAAATGCCTGGTCGCACGCGGCTGTCAGATCGGTTCTTGAGCATATTAATCAGTTTGATGGCATCAGCATCGTGATTGACTTCTCTGAACACATAAAACGGTAGATTACGGTTACATTCAGCTGATGTTTAATAGCCAAAATGAATGAATGCGATTAAATCCATGAAAGATAATGACAACAATAATAACAAAAATAATTATAATTAATTATGGTAGTAGTAGTAGTATTAGGTGTAGTAGTAGTAGAAGTAGTGGTAGTGGTAATAGTAGTGGCAGCAGTAGTAGTAGTAGTAGCAGTAGTAGCAGTAGTAAGCAGCAGCAGCAGCAGCAGCAGCAGCAGCAGCAGCAGCAGCAGCAGCAGCAGTAGTAGTAGTAGTAGTAGTAGTGATGCGCTATCGCTATAACTTGGTATCGCTGATAGGCTACTTCCTTTCATTATTGCAATTCAAAGCTCTCTAACCAGGGCCATTAGTTAGTCTTTAGAATCCAACACTTCGCACCCGCACTGTAATCAGTACTCTTCTAATCAGACTGAGACTTTAATTTTCATTTCTTTCAATATGTTTTACGATTTATGAAGTATCGCATATCGGTCCAGATAATTAATCATTCTTTTCTCATTGTTCACCAGTCAGAGTCAAAATCAAGACAGAGCAAAAACTCCTCACCTCCCTCCCATTCCGTCCTCTGCCCTCCCCAAAGAAAAAGAAGATGGTCCCTCCGCTTCCCTATCCTTGCCCTTCATTTGTGTCCCTTCCATTTCCATCCCGTCTTCCCCAGTCCAATGTCCTGTCCTCACCCTATTCCCTCCCCCTTCTCAAATCCTCCCCAGCCCCTTCCCTTTAAGCGTGGACTGTGTGGGGGTTCAGCCCCGGAATTTTTTACTAGGAATATTGTAGATACTCGTAGGTGAATTTTAGAGTATTTTCAAATTAATAAAAGCAGCCAATAGAAGCAGCATTTTGTTGTGCCTTAACACTTTTTGGAATGTTCTGTAAAAGCCTGTCTGCAACTATGACCACACCTGAAGCCGAAGCAAATTTTGAAGTAAACATAAAATTTTTGTTGATTTTTTACAAGGCTCTAATTATGTTCTTCAACTTGTTCTATCTTCTTAGATGTAGTAACACATTTTAGTTTACTACATAACAAACACTATGCAAGTTGTGTTACACAAGAGCATGTAATGTAACAAAATAAAGCGTTAGTTCTCAATATTCGACAACAAATAGTTAATGGTTTTTATTTTAGTTATAGTTACAGTTATAGTTAGTATTATTTTTTAGTTATAGTTATAGTTTTAGTTACTGGATTTTTATTTTAGCTAGTAGTTGGATACGATAAGGCTAGGCGAATTTTCCTACAAACGGGGCAGTTGTGTGTTTTAAGACGCGGCACATAATTTGCTTAGAGCTTCGGAAGGTTTTGAAGAAGGTCGTGGATACAGTCACGCCCGACGTGATCCTAATACCTGGGACTAGAATCACGCCCGCTACGCTATTGGTCAATGCATGTCACATGATTTTGTGCACTTGAAAGGAGCCAACCGATACACAATCCCGAATGCGGTAGAAGATTCTTCACAATGTTTTCTAATGACGAAACTAACCTAACGCTGACCCTAACCGACCCTCACAACGCCTAACCTTACCGTAACCGACCCTCACGACGTATAATTTTACCCTAACCGATCCTCACGACGCATAACCTGACCCTAACCGACCCTCAAGATGTCCGCCATTTCAAATTCCAAGGAAAGTAAGCAAGTTCACGTGACATGCTTTGGCCAATAACGCGACGGGCGTGAATGTAGTACTGGGGGTCCGCTAACGCCCGGGGCGTGAGAGGATCCACTACGTTTGAGGTCTGGATGCATTCTGCTTCATGCATGAATACACGTAACATTGATGCTAAAAATTCATCATTGGCTGCCGTCATCAGATGTGACCACCACGTTCTTCGAGGACTATTTGCTCCTGTTGTTAGCATCAAATATCATCTACGACCCTGTCCACATAACTTATAGCCTACACATTACCTCCAAAAGACGATGGACAGTTTATCCCTAGAGTCCTATAGAAGCTCACTCGGTGATATAGGCTAATCTGACATTGTATGACTAAAAACACTACACTCATTCTAAACTTTCCTATTACCACATGTATCTGATTATTCTGATAGGCTAGCGGTGTGTTTCATACCAATAAACACAATAAAATAAATATTATATATCAGTCCTGACCTGATGATACAGGATAGCCTTTTCCAGAGTGATCTACTACCCTGTTTGAATTATTGTTTTCACTTTGAAAAATATAGAATAAATTACCCTTACGATAATTATACAAGCTTAACAAGCTGTTACAACACTCAATCTCCTAAATGTAGATTATTATTCCTCAGTCTCGTAATATGAAACATTGCATCAGAAGCACGGCTTTTGAAGTACTTCTATAGGGTGACTAGATAGGTCGAGAACGATTTTGAATGCAGACAAATATATGTTATACACAATATAATATGGAAAGTTGTATACTGGAGGATAGGTTGTTCAAATGAGAATGTTACGCAAAAAAATTAGATCACTAGCTCTCTTATTAAAAGTTTAGCGCCAATATCCGTGACGTCATCAAATTCGTGCCAAGCAAACGTAAACAAGTAGCATTATCATTGACTAGTGAATACGCCGATTAGGCAATGGCGGCCTTAAATGAATCGCAAATTAGGGCTCAAGCTATTACATTATTGGAAGAAAAGTACAGTTACAGTGTTATAGGAAAGAAATTGGGTCGTTCTAAATCGTGGATTAGCAAGTGGGCCAAACGCTACAAGCAGAGTCCAAACGAGACGCTGCGGAATCGATATCACGGTGATCGAAAGTCCGTGCTGACTGCTGCCGCTCAAAAACTGATCAAACAGTCTAAATATAGGCGAGGACAGAGTTTGCGAAAATTAGAACGTCGGTTAAAAGACAAACGCCTTGCTGGAAGCAAAGAGACAATCAGGCGTTATATGCGGACGACGCTGAAATGGAAGAGTTTCAAGAGACAAAAAGTCCCAAAGTTAACTGATGCCTACAAAGTTCGCCGAGTAAACTTCGCGAAGAAGTTTAAGGATATTGATTGGTCGCGTGTTATGTTCAGTGATGAATCGCCCTTCAAACTCTACCACGTACCTAACAGTAAGAACGACGTTGTGTGGGGATCACAAGAAAGTTCTGTTCCGTGCGCTCCACAGGTGAAGTTCAGTCCCTCAGTTCTGGTGTGGGGAGGCATGACATCTCTTGGATTAACAAAACTTCATATCATTCCAAATAAAACTTCAGTCACTTCGAGTTATTACATTAATGAGATACTGGAGAAAGAGGTCAAACCCGCATTCCAGCGAACTGCAGTCTGCGCTCAGTTAACAGCCACAAAAATGTTTCATAATAACGGCGAAGGATTATTTCAACAAGACGGTGCACGTGCACACACATCAAAAGCCTCAGTCGAATGGTTGAACAAAAATATCAATGGATACTTCTCACCGGGGGACTGGCCGCCTAATTCGCTGGATTTGTCACCAATAGAAAATGTTTGGAGTATTATGGCGGCAACTGTTTATGCCGATCCCGAACCCCAGACATTGAACACCTTAAAACGTCGGTTTCGTAAGGCATGGACATCGATACCTCTGACAACTCTGAAAAATCTAATCGGCTCGATGCCTAATCGACTTGAGGCTGTAATAAAGAGTAAAGAAAACATTATTAAATACTAAATGATAATTTGTATTAATTAATTAATTATGTGTGGATTAACAATGATGGTCGTACAATAGGCTATTGTTTTCGGCCTAACTGGACGTTTGCTTGGCACGAATTTGATGACGTCACGGATATTGGCGCTAAAATTTTAATAAGTGAGCTAGTGATCTAATTTTTTTGCGTAACATTCTCATTTGAACAACCTATCCTCCAGTATACAACTTTCCATATTATATTGTGTATAACATAAATTTTTCTGCATTCAAAATCGTTCTCGACCTATCTAGTCACCCTATACTAAATACATGGCACACATAGGCCTACATATTTCTATATCATGACACCTATAGAAACAAAGAGAGACATTGTAAAGCCCGCAAAAATCACCAAAGACATTGAAGGACAGCCATTGGCACAGTTGAGTTTGTCAATTTTACTGCACACTAATATCAGTTTTGATTGTCCTCGCCGAATTCCCTTCTATGCACCTCATTCTATCACTCTGCAGCGCAGACTACTTTTTATGTAGGTGAATGGGGATATTTGAGATGATTGAGTAGATTAGTCGTATTTTAACCGGCTATGAGCCGGTCACATACAGAGGCGCGTTTACAGAAAATTGGGCCCTAGGCGCAAACATTTTTTGGGCCCTTCTGAACTTCGAACAGTCTGAAACTCTGGTGGCGTTTAGCCTATCATGTGCAAAAACCTACAAAGTTGAACTTGAAGCCGTTTTGTGACGCACGACGTTTAAGGTGCCAACAATGAATTTTTCTCGTCCCTAATAGTCTATAACCTCATTCTTGGCAGTTTTTTTCCAAAAATCAATGTAGCCTGCTTTTCTTTGGGGCCCGATAGCGCATTGGATAACATCTGGCACAGAGACCGAGAGGTACCGAGTTCGAGCCCCGTTGGGCGGATATGTTTGTAGGCTGCTATTAGCGCCGTTGTATTACAGGCTGTTCTGTTAGTAGTTAAGATTTAAATTGCATAACAATGTCATGTAAATGTACGGTACCCCGTCAGAACGGCCCAGGACAAATCGGCCCCGACAAAACGGCCCCGACAAATGGGCCCCGACAAAACGGCCCCGACAAAACGGCCCTCGTCAAAATGGCCTCGACAAAACAGCCCCGTCATTTCGGCCCCCATCATAACGGCTCCCGTCATATTGACCCCCGTCATATCGGCCCCGTCAAATCGACCCCCGTCAAATCGGCCCCCGTCAAACCGGCCCCAGTCATATCGGCCCCAGTCACATCGGCCCATCACAAAATATCCCGTGTCCTAAGTATTTTTAAGTTGGATTGATGAAAAGAATTATTTGCGTAAATAGAACTCAGATTGATTAAGCCGTAGTTTACGTTGCGAAATTGCATTATGTGGTCAGTTTAAAATGGAAGTTGGATTGCTGAAAATAATTTTGGCGTTAAAGTGGAAGTTGGATTTATGAAAAATAATTCGTTGCGTAAATAGAAGTTGGATTTATGATAGTTGTCATTGAAAGCATTTAAATAATTAAATACGCCAACCAGTTAGCATTAGACGATGGTCCATTGTCCAGCTGAACCGTCGCTTGAGGCCTCATTTCAACATAGTTTGTCAGCGTAAGCTTAAAAGTAGGCCTACTTGCAACATATGGGGGCCGATATGACTGGGGCCGATATGACTGGGGCCGATATGACGGGGGCCGATATGACTGGGGCCGATATGACGGGGGCCGATTTGACGGGGCCGATTTGACGGGGCCGATTTGACGGGGCTGTTTTGTCGAGGCCATTTTGACGGGGGCCGTTTTGTCGGGGCGTTTTGTCGGGGCCCATTTGTCGAGGGCCGTTTTGTCGGGGGCCGATTTGTCCTGGGCCGTTCTGACGGGTCACCTAAATGTACAGCGCAGTGCGTTTGTCAGGCGCTTATTAAAGAAAAGATATTATTATTATTATTATTCTACATTTTCTGAGGCTGTTCGTCTTCATATGCAATGTAAAAATCGCTTTCAATTCCAAGGTTAAGTCTGTCTCTGTCTCTATTTTGGGGACATTTTCTCTGACGTTTTGAGCAAAATTGTTAAAGATTTCAAGAATTAAATAATTCGACATAGTCTTTGATCCTGCTAGTGGCATTTACTCTTTTTAGCATTTATTTTTCGTATAAGTTGCGTTGTTGTCAACTTATTTTGATAAAGGAAAATTGATTTATTGATTGATTTAAGCGAATTCCATACTATTGTCATTAGAGCTATCTTATTTCGTTTTGCAGCGCCAGAATATTAGCAACGTTTAGTTGCGTCAGATTGTAATCAATATTTAATACTATTAAAATTTCAATTACTTTTACTTACTGGTCATCAATACTAATAAAAGTTTTGAACACTATAAAATGACGGAATAATCAGACTAAAGCAGTGGTCCCAAATCGCATAGGCCTACACGAAATTGTTACTACTGAAACTTTTGCTTACACGCCATAGGCTAGCCTTAAGGCCTATAATGTTACATGGAAATAAACTTCTAATCTCACGGTGTTACCCATGCTTATTCTATGATAGCTACAAAATTTATAATGTATTATCAATGCATTCTTATAATTCAAACTTTCGTTTTTGTCGCACCCTCTGTAATGACATGTCGCGCCCCCTCGGGGTGCGTGCACCCCAGTTTCGAAACCTCTGGACTCGTAGGCCTAAACTGCAGCAGACGCCCGTTGCTGCTTGTTGCTAACAAGTTTCATGTTATTTTACACAAAAATGAATTATTAGTCCAATTGCTGCCCAATATTATAAATTAGAAACAAATATTCTTTTACAATTACAATAATAATAAGAGTATATTATTCTTTTATGAGAATGCCAAACTGTAAAGAATGCTAAAAAAGCAAAATAATTCTAAATTTTAAATTGTTATTTTTAATTATTGAAAAAAATATTTTAATTCGTTTGGGGCCCCTCCAAGATTTGGGGGCCCTAGGCGCGCGCCTAGTGCGCCTACTGGTAAACGCGCCTCTGGTCACATAACTTCCCACCAACACCGCTGATGATACCCGAACTTTTATCTGGGACTTATGCGTAGGCCTACTTGAAATGACTCCATGCAGGCAGCATTCCCACGATTGCGGCCAATCTTGAGCACCAGAGACAATTTTGACTACAAGATTACTACGATTATACTAATTTTCGAATGTTCGCCAGTAAACTTGGGTCGCAATCGTAGAAACATTCACAAAATAACTAGATAATAAATTTAATATAAGTTTAAGTGGTCCACTATTAGGCCTACTGGGTTAATTCGCAAATGCAGAATCCCGGACAAACGTAGGCTATTTGTTTTAGCGCATTTTCACGTTCGCACGCTTGTCGATATTGCACTTTTTATATTTAGTTTTTTGTAGTTATCGTTAACGAAATCATTTTTTTCGTTAACGAACATTTTCGTTACCGTTATCGTTAACGACAATCACACTGAGAAAAGGAAGGTTCCAGGCAGGCCAAAAAGATATCTGCAACCGTTCAAGAAGTGTGTCAAATGCCGCGCCAACGTAAAAAAGTGCCAGTAAAGTTGTCACCTCCATGCCTACTAAAAAATTCCTGTAATTATTTCCCTCTATAAATTTATTTAAAAAAATTGATATAGTAAAATTACTAGGAATTTTGCTAAGAAATTTTTCTGGGCTATTTTATTAATGATAGTAGGCCTATTAATAAAACAACTACCAAAACTATAGCCACTTAAATTGTTTTTGTGTCAAAATTTCAAGTGTCCATAGCCTAAAGTGCATTTCTAAGCCCCGTATGCCTAATTATGCCGAAATGACATTTGCTGTATAACTTTCATCAGTTTATGATCTTATCGGTATCTTCTAATTCGAGAAACTGAACTTTTTTCCTTGTTTCAGAGGCAGGAAATGAAGTTTATATGTACGAAAGAATTCTATAGGTAACCATAAAA
This sequence comes from Aporrectodea caliginosa, assembly GCA_020284085.1. Lineage (NCBI taxonomy): Eukaryota > Metazoa > Annelida > Clitellata > Crassiclitellata > Lumbricidae > Aporrectodea > Aporrectodea caliginosa. The sequence goes on from JACEVL010001017.1 coordinate 2,363,496, forward strand.
CCAGTCTATACAATTTCAAATCGTTATTCTGCTTAGATCTGACGTAGTCATCAGGATCTTGTAGTGTAGCCGACTAAGTCGTCTAATCCTAGGCTCCTAGCTTATCTGAAGTAATTTCTTAGACTGATTTCGTAGATCGTAATAATTATGAATTTAAAAAAACAGATAGCTAATTGTTTAATTACTTTTGATTACCGGAACTTACGAAAGAAAGCAGAATAACGATTTGAAATTGAATAAATAAACTGGTTTTATGGTTACCTATAGAATTATTTCGTGCATATAAAGGTCAGCAGGTCACACGCTTGGAGAAGACGCCAGGCAAGGTAGTGAAATACTGTAATTACTTTTTACACGATATCTTAATTCTCATGTCGAAGTAGGCCTAAGACGAGGCATGCCTCGTCTTGCCTCGTCTTGAGAATTACGCCGAGGCACTCGCCTCGACTTGCCTCATACTGGCTACGGGCCTGCTCACAAGTACTGCACCAGATAATCGGATGCTTTAACTCTTGATTTATTCCGAGCCACAAAATTACTCGCTCCCGGGATATCACGGCTGCTGGTCTGAGAATTTGGAATTCGATGTCCGTTTTTGTCCACTCAGCTGTTGACGATAAATTAGATTTCATCTTCAATTTTTCGTCTATGTCTTTGGAATTTCCTATTCTCGAACTGCGCAGATGAACAACTTCCCGAAACGAGATACCGCACCTAATAACCTCTCTATATTATGTTTAAGATCACTGATACCACCTGCGGACAGACCGGATTTATCTAAACTACACTCAAATATCAAGTTTCCTCTGACTGAACTCGAGACAAAATTATTACGTAACATTCGGTGCTTGCTCCCGCTGTTGGCGAAACTGTATATAGAAAGCGCGCCGACTTCTTTAGTTTTAACCCGATATCCAGGGGCCGTGTCATGACCAAACATCCACGCTTGTATTCAGAACTATAGCGGATTTACTGGCACATCAGCGCAAACATTAAAAACGTTCTTGCAGCTGACGTTCGCCAAAAGTTCTTGCGTCTACCTTTACAGCTGAACGGAATTATTATGCTATTGGCAGCCCAGTTGAACGACCTCAATAGGCCTACCCCTTCTCACCACTCTTCTTCTCTTTTCCTACCTATACCCGACGGACAGCAAATGAAAGCGTCTGCTGAACTCTTTCTTCCATTTCTCCACTAGATTTGGTCTCATCTGCGATCATCATCATCATCATCATCATCGTCATCATCATCATCATCATCATCATCATCATCATCATCATCGTCGTCATCATCATCGTCAGCAGCAGCAGCATCATCATCATCGACTGAGCTGCTTTCGCTCGACCACATGCTGTGCTTTAGTCGAGACCAGGCACGAATCCTCTCAATGTTTGGTTTGGGACGTCAGGAGGCGGAGAAAAGTTCCTGTCCAGTTCCTGTCTTGCGGCCATGGCTTTGTACTGCATCGCAACCAGCAATTTCTTGAAGAGAATTTCTATAGCGGCTGATATTCTATAGCTCTGATGATCGTAATACAGCTTATTATAGATAGAAAGACGCTGGCGGATCTTTCCTCAGTAAAATGAACCAATAAGTGAGCTTTCGCATAACTGGTATAACGCACAGCCTCTATCTATTTTACATCCAACGAGATGCCGGGTTGCAAAATGGAAATTTAATCGCGTTTCAATACACGGTTGCCAATAAAAGCCGTTTACATCCCAAATCCATAATTTATACTATTTTCTGATAATGGTCTCAGACATTCCTTGCAGCGTTCCACTCTTCCCTGTGCTACTCTGTGTGATTGATGGTGTGTAAAAAGTGCAATCATATCCCTGCTCCGAGTACATAGCAGAGTAAAAAACCGTCACAAGACCATAACTAATCCATTTCACTCTGTTATCATCTTCTGAATTTCTGGAAGGAAGGATCTATCCTTAACCGAGCTTCTCCATCTTGAGCGAGGCTCTGCTGCATGGCAATGGCTGTTGGCCTACTTAACATGTTTTTATCGTACTTGAGCGCAAGCGCCGCCTATATGGCTGCGTTGAGCTCGACCTGTGGAGGCGACAGGGTTGGCCCCCTCCGGTCATCGTCCTGTGGTTCGGTGGGGGGGGGAGAAGGGGGTTGATTGGTTGACTGTCTGGTTCGTTCGTTCGTTGCTTCATAAGTGAGTCCTTTTCTCCGCCTCCTGACGTCCCAAACCAAACATCGAAGCAGACAAGTTGCGATAAATCGCCGGCGTCTGAGAATGCGTGCATATGTGGGTGTGGGAGTGTGTGCTGTGTGCGGTTGTTGTTATGTGTAGCCGTGCTTAAGTGTGTGTCTGCATGTGTTGTTGTGAGCGAGTGTGTGTCTGGCTGTATTCTTGTAGCGCCATCTGGCGTGCTCTATTCCGATCCCAGATGGCGAATTAGTAAGCCTTTGTTCCTCCCTTCTCCTCCTTCTCCTCCTCCTCCTACTCTTCCTCCTTCTCCTCCACCTTCCCTTCTTCCTCCTCCTCCGCCTTTTCTTCCTCCTCTGCCTCCTGCTCTTTATCTCCTCCTCTTCTATTCCGATCCCCGATGGCAAATTAGTAAGCCTTTTGCCTTTTCTTCCTCCTGCTCTTTATCTTCCTTCTCTTCCTCTTCCTCCTCCTCCTATTCCGATCCCCGATGGCAAATTAGTAAGCCCTCCTCCTCCTCCTCCTCCTCCTTTTTCCTCCTCCTCCTCTTCTTCCTCCTCCTTCTCCTGCTCGTCATCTTCCTCCACCGCTTTCTCCTCCTCTTTGTTGTTTTCCTTCTCCTCCGTCCTTATTCCTCCCTTTTCCTCATCCTTTATCCTGTCGTTGTTGTTCCATATATCTGCGGCCAGTGTCGCACATTCGTTCGGCCGATGGTAGTGACAACATGGAGTCAGCGCCGAAAGGATTGGAAGGGAGCGATTGTCCGGTCATCCATAGGAACATAGATGAACTCTGACAGACGGAAGTACAGAAATAACAGAAGAACAAAAGCAAAAAGGGGGCGAAACTGGGTCAGACGGATGGACATGCAGACAGACAGACAAACAGGCAGACTGCCGCAGACAGTGGAGCGACAGAGAGCCAGTGCAAACAACGGCATGAAGACGAATGACATAGAGACCAAATGTCAGGAATGCTGCATAAGCCTACAGAGAGAGCAAAAGAGACGGACAGACAGAGACAGATAGACAGCGAGAGAGAGGGCGAGAGAGAGAAAGAGATAGACAGACAGACAGGCAGAAGAAAGAGACAGACTGGGAGAGAGAGAGAAATAGAGAGACAGAAAGACAGAGAGACAGACAGAGACAGGCAGAGACAGACAGAGACAGAGAGACTGTCTCTCTATCAGAGAGACAGAGAGACACCGAGAGACAGAGACAGAGGCAGAGGAGAGGCAGAGGCAGAGGCAGAGGCAGAGGCAGAGGCAGAGGCAGAGGCAGAGGCAGAGACAGATAGAAGACCAATCCCGAGAGGTAGACTGACAACCAAACAGACCGAGTGTGACTACTGAATGTAATTGTATGCGACTTGAGCAGACAGAGCATTTGAAGTGAACACCCGTTCTGCATATTGATGCAGAAGCCCTAAAGCCGTATCCGTTCTGTTTGCGACCACACACAACTCACTCTCGTAGCTCTCTATATTTGCAGATACCACTTCTGGCGCATCACTACACATCCACATCCGACGTATACGTGCATGGAAACATACAGGAAACTGTTTGCTTCATTTAGACACTGTGTGTGTGCGTGCTCCAGCAAATTCACTCGGCCGTTCAACCAATTTAGGCTAAGACGCTGGACAGACTCCTGGGCTTTTTTGTGCTTTTCGCTTGACAAAGAGAGAGAGAGAGAGAGAGAGAGAGAGAGTGCAGAGAGAGAGAGACAGAGAGAGAGACAGACAGACAGACAGAGACAGACAGACAGACAGACAGACAGAGACAGAGACAGAGACAGAGACAGAGACAGAGACAGAGACAGACAGACAGAGACAGAGACAGAGACAGAGACAGACAGAGACAGACATCACTACACATCCACAGACAGACAGGCAGGCAGAGAGAGAGAGAGAGAGAGAGAGCAAAAGCGAGGGAAAGAGAACTGGCATCTCGAAGCGTTAGAATGTGAGCCCGATGTGGCGCCCAATTGCGCATTCATTCACTGCTAGCAATCGCATTGATCACCACCAGATCCTAGATAGAAAGAAAACCAATACGAAGGTAGTGGATTCCATGCGTGGCACAAGCAGTGTCTATTAGAAGGACCGCTATTTTATCTGCCTGTAGCTTGCAGTCAGCCATGGACTCGCAGCAACTGTTGGGTAGATAGGCAAAGGGCGCTTCATTAGAATGTACTAAATTAGGGAATCAATCGATGAACGCATCTTAGTAAAACCTTCTCTCTGAAGCAGTAACTTAGTCTTTATGCGTTAGTCCTGATAGGAGTGGACGAATTGATGGTCACAGTCGTACCACAAATCTGTATGTAAGTCACTATACGTATACATATATCTATATATATATATATATCTATTATATATTTATATATATATATGACTTTCCTTTGCCGCCGTTACTTATGACTTCTTTAGAAACGACGTCTATTGTATATGGGGCTCCTTAAAAGCGTGGCACCCATTCAAACGGGCAGCGGTGGTGAAGGATCTCACCCGATCAATGCACTGACAAATAAGTATGGTCGAGTCTCACAGGCGCTACAGAAAACCGTGCATATTCACATTTAACTGTATACTTCATTTCTGCCATATTCTTCACTTTCAAATCGCCAGTTTACAAATTATCTTCGCACAGTTTCTCGAATTGTCCTATTGACAATAATGAACGCAATATATCGAGTCAACATTTCTCTCAATCTGTCTGTCTGTCTGTCTGTCTCTCTCTCTATCTCTCTCTCTCTGCCTCTTGCTGTACCTCTATACATATATCTATCTCTGTCTCTGTCTCTGCTCTCTCTCTCTGTATCTGTCTAGATATCTTAACTGTTTCACCTAGCCAAGTTTTTCCTGATGCGTCGCTCCTCTCATGAGGCAGGCGAAAGTCAACGACAGTACTCCTCTCCAATTCGCTTCAACTGACGATCTTCTTCTCGTGGGTCGTTTTTTAAATATTGACGGCATCTTCTTCGTGGTCCTGACGAAGCACAACTTCGACTTCATTACGACTATAGTTGCGAGTGCATTGAGCGTTTAATGCGGCAGAATTTGGCAGATGAAATAGATTGCTCCTTCGAATTGGACAGACACGAGAGAAATGTTCTTGCATTGCGTTGAATGGACAGGCAATGCCAAAACAGATTCCTCTTGGGATTTGTGCTAAGCCACCTTTGTCCGCTCAGTCGCAAACTCTCCTTTCTTGCATTCGTTCAGAGTCTTTATTCAGTGGATGGATGGATGGTTGATTTGATGGGTGGGTTGGTTGGTGGGTGTATGGATGGATGGATTGGGTGGATAAATGGGTGGACGGATGTTCGGATGTTTGGATCAACGAAAGACGGTTGGATGAACGTCTTATGGATGGATCATGGATGGTTGAATTTAGAGTAAGTGGCCAGTGAGATGATGTTGATGATGATGATGATGATGATGATGATGATGATGATGATGATGATGATGATGATGATGATGATGATGATGATGATGATGATGATAGGAAGAACGGAAGAAGTAACGGACACCGCTGGATGGCTACTTGTAATTTCAGCGTTTAGCCAAATGCCGCGTTTGATGGGGACCAATACCATACTTCGTTAATTTTTGCGAGGCTATTTCGGTGCGTTGGAATACTTCAATGTCGGTTTCGACGTTTAGAGTCATGCTCAAGTCTAAGACGATGTCAGGCATAGACACGTTTTCGTTTTGAATCCAGAGTTTCATCAGCCAACTAATTGTATGCACGTGCAGACACCGTCTGATGATGAAACAGATGTCTTAAACACATTCTGGCATGTGGTTAGGTCGAGGAAAACATGTGTAGAATATTCACGTGGCATTTCCTTTCCTAACCCGCACGTTAACTAAAAGTAAATGCACTAGAACTAATGGTTCATGAATATGTGATACAGTTCATCAGGAAAAGTATCGAATCAGAAATAGGATGACCCTAATTGAGCGAGGCTTGTTTCCCTTTTGGGCCTCCCTTCCTCCCTGGCCAATGTACGGAAGTGCATTATGTGATGCAATAGGCCTAATTGCATGCATTGTGCTTTTGGGAACAATAAAGAGTTGTCAGTTGTCAGAAAAAGAAAGGATGAGATTCCGAGGCCTACTTCACATATTTTTATTCTTAGAGTCTGCCTTTGAGGCATTATTTCCACATTTAGGAAGCTCAGCTATTTTTTAATGAGTTTGACTCCAGAGGAGTCATTATAGATCGCCCGTTACCTTACCCGTTGGACGACATGACGCCTGGAGAACATGTCATTCGCGACCTGTACACGGCATCAATTGTCAACCGAGATTAAGACTCGGTTGGACTTCGGGAGTGCGGTATCCTATCCATGATTACTTGATCGAGCTATTCGAATATCATTCCCCAATCAACTACAACGAACTTTTCGTTCTTCACAAACTGAGATTATTAGCAAGCCAGACGCGCCTTCGAGAGGCGGGACTTCCGTTTAGACGTGAAAGACAACAAAGAACAGAGAGAAGTCACAGACAGCGAATTGTCCAACGATTTGGACCAACCACTGGGAACATCCGGGAACCCATCACAGTTCTAGTGCGAGACACAGCAAGAATCTAAGTATCCGTAGGTCGAGTATAATATATATGCATGTAGCCTATATGATGCGTTATAGGAGCAAATAATAGGTCGATTAGTTTAAATGGAATGCCCGGTTCGCAATAAGGTAGATTTTAAAGTGGATTCTTTGCTCAACTGGCAGCCAGTCCAATTAATGTAAGATGTGTGTGATATGTTAGTATTTAGTGGCTTTTGTTACGAAAGTATCTAGATAAGTTTGAGTCACTTGCAAATTATGAAAATCACACTCAATTTGAGTAAGGTACAATTATTAAGTCAGCTGGAAACCTTGGCATTTGCCAGCGAATGCCAAAGATTTCGACTAGCCACCGAGAATGCCCGAGAGCCAAGTAGTGTTCAAGTGCAAACAACATACATACAAACAAACACATATACATACATACATTTAGACACACATACATACACACAGTTGCATACATACATAGACATAAGCATACGTAGGTCTACATGTACACATTCATACGTATAATGTCGTACATGTACATGCATGCCTACATGCATGCCTACATGCATACATTCATGCTATCATACATACATATTTGCATACATACATATGCCAGGAGACCGATGTCTCTTGTGTTGTTCAAGTCTCATTCAATAATATATGGACCTGTAGGTTGGCTTAATCGAATTTGCTTCATAATTCTCAAACAGTTGAATTCTGTGTTTCGGATTAATTCTTCGGCCCTTTCGGACGTAATTGGGAAACCTCTTATCGCTGTTGTCGAGCTCGGTCGCTGCTTGGAGTGACTTGTTTGTAATCAGCTTCGCCATAAACCGTCACCATAAAGTCGGTCCGGCCTCTTCTGTCTCCTGCGACCCATGGGTCATAGATTTAGCAATGCAGCAGCGTGCCTTGGTCTTCAGGGCGGCCAACGTGTGACCTGCATGATGAAGACAAATGCTCCAGTCTGCAATATGAGTCAGATGGTGAGATGGACACGTACCATTATCAGCCCATGTTGTCCACAGTCGTTGGTCATAACCATGAGCTGCAAACACTGGACTTGGCTGTCATCGTTCATTCTAGGCGTAGTAATTGGGAGCAATAATTATGGACGCTGGTTTCGGTTCTACGGGTGTGCGAAAGCCTCCCAACGAAGGCCTACCCCGTTATTTGATCATCAGTCGCCTTCCGATGAACTTTCTCTTCCTATCAAACTATAGCATCGTTTTCGACTAGCGAGGAGCGACTTGGAAAGGTTGACAAAAGGCTTCATGTGGATGATGTCCAGAACTCCAGATACTGCCAACACACATACATGCAACTCTATTGGCCAGTTTCCTTTCCATTAATTTATAATTTCATCTGCTTTTAGGAGAGGCTCGTTGAACTCAATAGGGTTCTGTCTCGTCGCCAATACGTTTGAGCAAGTGATGGTTTGTCTTGGGAAACAATTATTATTCCAAAATCCTATTTTAGTCAAGAGATTTAAAAAATGACAACTGCCGCTGTTATTGCATTGTTCAAAAAAACTATCTTCGGTGGTCACCCGTTTTAAATTCAACGGTTTTAATGTAAAAAGAAAAGTTCGTTTTACTCATGTAACTGTAACTCAGATCAAACTTCCGGTTATTCCTTTTGACCTTGACGAAGTACACTCCATAGCAGGAAACACAGAGCAGCTATTATAACCTAGAGTACTTCCGGTTTCCTAGCCCTCCATCAAATATACTATAATGTTCATTGCAGTCACTGCCTTGTATCAAATAAAGATATACAAAATGTCATGTAGTCGTTATATGGTTTAACAACTCCATCCGTCACCTCGTTCTCAAGTAGCGAACTCACTTAAGTGCAGCCATGGCAACGATGCGACGCCAACAGGTTCTGTCCTTAGCCTTCCTACACGCTGTGTGAATACAAAATTACAGGGTTATCAGGTCCTTCGTCTCTTTGTCTCTATACATCTTTGTCTGTGTGTATCTTTGTCTGTATGTATCTTTGTCTGTATGTCTCTTTGTCTGTATTTTCTACTTATATAGAAAGTAGAAAATAATCCTTTTTTATGAGAACTATGATAGCAACGAACTTACTATCTAATTTATAATTTAACTTGTACCTGGATGCGGTGTTGATTAATCAATAAACGAAGATATATATATATGTATCTTTGTCTGTATGTCTCTTTGTCATCTCTTTGTCTGTATGTCTCTTTGTCTGTATGTCTCTTTGTCTGTATGTCTCCTTGTCTGTATGTCTCTTTGTCTGTATGTCTCTTTGTCTGTATGTCTCTTTGTCTGTATGTCTCTTTGTCTGTATGTCTCTTTGTCTGTATGTCTCTTTGTCTGTATGTCTCTTTCTGCCTCTAGCTACAATATGCTTCTAGCAAGCTCCAGAGAGGAAGGCACTCAGAGACTGCCCAGAATGCCTTCAAAAGGATGACGCAAACATTGCTCGCCAGGAGAACTTAACAACCAAGTGCCTGGCATTCTCCGTCGAATATGCATCGCTGCCTCTATTTACGTTTTACGATGAGTTAAACTGATAGGCAGACAGAGAAACTCGCAGAGACACACATACACAGAGACAACGAGAGAGAGAACAAAGCAATATCCAACAAGAACTGTATGAAAGGGGTATCCAGGGTTAGTATTTGAATTTAATGGCTTCTCCAATGGACAATGACTTGATAGCGATTTCACTCAAAGCGAACATTTTGAATTTTTAACTTGTCTTTGTTTATTGCACAGAACAGGTTTCAGGTTGCAATCATGAAACAGCAAGTACAGTGCAACAGGAGCCAAGAAAAGCTAATAGCTTATAGTTTATACTAAGCTTGACCCTCTTTCTTGATTATTATTCATACATGTATTTGATACTTAATTAGGACTTAAATCGGACTTAAATATGAGTAAACGTAGTAACAATAATAATAATATCAATAACAGCAGTAGGGCCTACAGCACCACAGTAATACTAATATCAATAATGATTTAATAACAAACTTAATAAAAATTACAAGATTGATAAAGTAATGCTAACATATTAAATGCAAAGTATGGTATAGTTAAAGACATTCTGATAAAGGCGCTAAAGAAATCATTACATTGAATTGCATTAGAATTAGATTTACTGGTTTGATCTAGGATTGACAGGAAGAAGAATTTGGTGTAATAGTCTAAACCAATTACTTTTCAGGTATAACAAACATTCCGAAAGTTTGTGTGTAATTATCTTAAGATATGTCAGTTCTTCTCAGCGCCACCTATTGCCAAACTCGTGCCATAATATGTTACACGAAATTCTAACAGCTGCGAACACCTCCGCATTCTGTATATTTAGGAGTCGATACATAATTAGGCCTACTGTGGCTTCCATCGAGTTCCCCATTGACCAATTTGTACAGAAGTCAGCGATGTTCCCTGAGACGAGCTGTATCGCCGTTCTTCGTCACTGATAGAATACACGATATTCATTATTCAGGCTGTAGCGACATAAAAGCCTTAAGACATCCAAACAATATCACCATGAGACCCAGCGATGCTTCCTAAGATGAGCTGTATACCCGCTTCGTTTCAGTGCCATTTGTGACTCACTGAGGAACTAATGCAGTACTTCCAGGCATTGTCTTCTCGATGGGGTGGCAACGTGGCTGTAGGGAGTACCAATTTATGAGCAGCTGTATTGGATGGAGATCTGACGCACTGCGACAGTCAAACAGAAGAACTGACTGTAGCGCCGCCAGCAGTGAATACGGCTAAAGCCAAAATAATTATTCTCAGAAACGCCATCTGTAGGCTAGTGAGCATGGCTGGAGTCAATTAGTCTGAGACTCTCAGTAGCGCCTCCACTGCCCTCCAGCAGTGAATGCGGCTAACGCAAAAGAGTCTAAGAAGCGCCATGGCTGGAGTCAATTAGTCTCAGTTGCCATGCGCAGTGAATGCGGCTGAAAGCGAATAGTCAATTAGTGCATGAAGAAACCAACAGCGATATCCGACGGACAGAAGGACCTCTTTTTTCGACTGAACAACTTCTTCTTCTAACATTAGTTCACCGCAGTCAAAAGTTAAAATTATCTGCATTATTTATGATAGACCGCTAAATTAACGTTCCAGGGAATGATTATAATGCATAATAATCAAGTTACACATCCAAATGCTTGAAAGTCAGTGAGAATAGCCAGCCATTAAGCATTACCTAATTGAAGGCAACTTGAATTAGTTTAGGGATTGATTGCCTCTTGATTACATTCCCTTCAGTGAGCAGTCTAAATTTCCCAAGAGCATTCAAAGGGCACAGAACATTTTGTAAGAAGGCGACCCAATGGCACAAACAACTTGCGCATAAGTACATGGCGATGACGACGGCGACGATGATGACGACAACTGGTGGTGATGATGATGACGACGACAAGAATTTTGATTTTGGCAGTGATAGAATACAAGATAGGCCTATTTTATTCTGTGGAAGTAATATGACCCATATTTCCATTTTCATGGGACCCTACAGAGCCCACATGGACCCACGTAAATGCCCATGGTGATGCTGGCAGGGAGTGCCTCGATTGCTCCAACGTGCGGGCGCCCATCAACGAGCGTCCATGACACGACGCGACTTGGTCATAAGACTTGTATACCTGGGATGTAAAAGCTGTGAGAAAGAAGGGAGGAACTGTTCCGGCGCATCTACCAACAATGCCCTGTACTGAGGACTACATAAGACCGACTCAAATGGAATTTCTACAGAAGTCAAGCGCATCCGACAAATTAATTTAAGCTTTAGGCTTTTTCTGGCGAGACAAAGCATCAGGCGAAGAAAGAATTGGGAGAATTTAAAGAGAATTGGTTTGACCAATTGAACGACGATGATCATGTTGCTGATGCTGACGGCGAGAATGCACTTGTTGCAGATGCTGCTGTGAATGATGATAAGCATCTGTCAATGATGATCATGCTTATCGTGATAATGATCATGTCTTCATTAGGAATATTTGTGAGCTGGCAGTGTTAATAAGAAAAACATCATTCATTGTCCGTTTATGGCCAGTCCTAAATCAAATCTAAACATCGTTAGATGACATCCTATCGGTCACCAGATAATTTAGATGCATATAAAAACATATTGGTGATTATGTCATTTAGTACTAAACTGACAAATAGTCACAATGCGACTTTAAATGATAGACGACGTTAGCAGAGGTGGCGAAGATGACTGATGGGATATTAAGGACAGAATAGACAGCGTGAGAGAGGGGAAGGATGGGATATGAAGGAAAGGGAATTCATTAAGCGATGTTCAAGCCGGTAATATCCGGGATGTCGAAATTATCGGCACGTGACTTCATAAACGGACAAACCACAGTCACTGACCGATACGAATGACTGACATATTAAGTTGTTTCAAAACACGTCAGTGTGCATATTTTATAGATAAACCCAAGACGCCCAAACTTTCTGAAGATTCAGACAGCTTAACTTTGTATACCGCTTCGCATCGAAATACTGGAAGCAGAATCTATTCGCGTCTGGATATACATTTAGAATGAGTAGAGAGTTTTCTGTTGAGTGCATGATCGGCTGCAGATAGCAGATGGACTTGTCGTGCCTAATCCAAACTAACTGCTGGCGTGCGTGTCTAATGCATAAACGAAGCCATTCAATCCACAGAAACCCGATAACGAGAACAGTTGACGAGTGTTTACCCCGTTTCAATGGCGACCGTTTCTTCTGCGTTTGAACGAGCGTGTCTACGAGGAGCATGTCTTCGATCGGACGAACACGGCCTGCAGAAAAATTAAACAGGATAGTTGTAATCGTAATCGTCTAAATCATCATCATCATCATCATCATCATCATCATCATCATCATCATCATCATCATCATCATCATCATCATCATCATCATCACCATCACCACCACCATCATCATCATCATCATCATCATCATCATCGTCGTAGTCGTCATCGTCATCGTCTTCGTCATCGTCGTCGTCGTCGTCATCATCATCATTATCATCAATGCCACAATCACAATATTATTGTCGTCGTCATCATCATCACCACCAACGTTGTCGTCGTCATCGTCGCCCTCGTCATCGTCATTAGCGTTAATGTCGTTGCTGATCATTGCATAGTTCTTTCTGCATCATTATCCAAGCCTATAAATACTCGCGCTTTCATGAGACGGAGTTTGCCACCTGTTGAATTGTCGCCATTAAATTGTTGTTCATTATTCATCATTCAGAGAGTCCGTGTATCTCTTAATGACTTAAGAGCAGGATGACAACTAAAGGCCTTTCATCCGTGCATATCTCTGCCTTTTCCAATCACAGCACAGAGTTAAGTCTACCACGGGAATAGCTTTAATGACGGCTATGACAACTAAAAAAGACCTTTTATACATTATAAGGCCTTTAGTTACCAAGCACACAATATATGCCACTGCTAGAGATTTACCTTTCCTCTGTCTTCTATATATAAACATATATAATTAAAAAATTGAATCGTGCGATTAATTTCGATTAAAATTAATCGCTACCAAGCCCTAGTATAAATCCTTCGCTTACCAAGCAGTACTTGTTCGCTTCTCACTCTATCCATTCATCCATCCATCCGTCCATCCGTCCGTCCGTCCATCCATCCATCCGTCCGTCCGTCCATCCGTCCCATTCATCCATCCATCCATCCATCCATCCATCCGTCCCGTCCGCCCATCAGGTCAGTCCGTCAGTCCGTCAAATCCGTCAATCCATCCATCCATCCATCCGTCCGTCCGTCCGTCAGTTCGTCCGTCCGTCCGTCCGTCCGTCCGTCCAAATCCATCCATCCGTCCATCCATCCATCCATCCATCCATCCGTCTCAGTCCGTCCGTCCGTCAGGTCCGTCCGTCAGATCCATCCATCCATCCGTCCGTCCGTTCGTCCGTCCGTCCGTCCGTCAAAGGTCCGTCAGATCCATCCATTCATCCATCCATCCATCAGTCTGTCCGTCAGTCCGTCCGTCAGATATCAGATTCAAAGATCAGATCTGGATTTCAGATCTGTCAGATCAGATCGTCCGATCGATCGTCAGATCATCAATGGATCAGATCAGATCTATCTATCCGTCAGATCAGTCTGGTCCAGATTAAAGGTCAGATCAGTTCAGGTCCGTCTATCAGATCAGATCAGATCGTCAGATCAGATCCAGTCCGTTCGTCCGTCTGGTTTTCAAGATCAGATCGTTCGTTAATGACATCTCGTCAAATCGAATCTATTATCTATCTAAGTCTGTCTGTCCGTCAGATCATCATCCGTCATTCGTCCATCCGATCTATCTGATCAAGATAGATGGGTCTGTCTAGTCAGATAAGATCCGTTCGTCAAAGATCATCCATTCATCGTCTGATCCGTTCAGTCCGTCCGTCCGTCAGGTCAGTCAGTTCGTCTAAGATCAGGTCAGATGTTTTCCAATCCGTTCATCCGTCATCAGATCAGTCCACAGATCTTATCAGATTCGTCAGTCGTCCGTCCGTCCGTCCGTCCGTCCGTCCAGATCAGCCGTCAGATCAAATCAGATCAAGATCGTCCGTCCGTCCGTCCGTTCGTCTCATCCATCCGTCCGTCCGTCAGATCCGTCCGTCCGTCCCATCCGTGCCGTCCGTCCGTCGGATCAGTCCATCCCATCAAAACATCATCGTCAGTCCATCCATCTGTCCGTCCGTCCGTCCGTCCGTCCGTCAAATCCGATCGTCAATCCGTCCGTCCGTCCGTCCGTCCGTCCGTCATCCATCCGTCCAATCCAATCCGTCCATCCATCCGTCCATCCGTCCGTCCGTCCAGATCCGTCCCGTCCATCCATCCATCCATCCATCCATTCATCCATCCATCCATCCATCCATCCGTCCATCCATCCATCCATCCATCCATCCATCCATCCATCCATCCATCCATCCATCCATCCATCAAATCCATCCATCCATCCATCCATCCATCCATCCATCCATCCATCCGTCCATCCGTCCGTCCGTCCATCCATCCATTCATCCATCCATCCATCCATCCATCCATCCGTCCGTCCGTTCGTTCGTCCGGACCGATGAATGAAGAACGGAAGTCTGTCTGTCCTTTTGGCCTTCCTGCATCATCTTCCCTTTTACTCTGCCTGTATTCTGCATGTTTTTCTTTCTACTTTCCTGAAGGAAGGAACTTTCGACCGTGCTTCCTTTCTGACTCCCTTCTTCTTTCCTTCCTACATGCCGTTCTTCATTCATTCATTTATTTATTCCTTTCTCCATTCTTTTTCTTTCTTTCGTTTTATATATATATGTACCTGGGCAGTCGCTATAGCCCGGTTTCAGCACATTCGTCAGTCCATATGATATTAAATGTCATTAGGCACAGAAATGCCACGAGCGAGCAAAACGATACACACAAAACTAGAAGAGTTACCAATGGCACACCCACGCAAACACGTGGAACCCAACCAACGGATTCACAACCAATGGATTCCGTCTGTGGTTTAGAGATGGGATAATGTTCAGAGTTTCTGGACCAAGTTGAGTCAATAATGGAGAAACAACGGGCGGAAGCGTTCGCAGCACACATTACGCCTCCGCTCAGCAGTCTCTCATTGGTGGAAGATGACGCAAGTCCGGCTATACCGCTAACCACCGGGTGCACGTAGAGCAGGAAGCAGTCGCTTGCCGGTCGGTAGCACGAAGCACCACAGGTGACCAACAGCCAAGGTCACTCAAACGTCTCTTCTCCTCCACCGAGACGATAAGTGTACACCCGGTTGCAGACACGTAGGCCTACACTGACTTTCGACCCCCTACCCAGTTGTACATCGGTCGAGTATGGGGTATCTCTCCTTCTTTCCACCTCTCCGTCTTTTATTTCAAAGCTGATTAGATCCTATAGTCATACTATAGGAGCACCGTACGCTTTCAAGCAATGTTTACATACCCATTTACAGCAAGCAATAATTATCACCCTAATCTTATAGACGGAACCATAAAGCCATAAGCCGACGGTCAAGGCGAGAACAGCGATCGAGAAGGATCCTCTCTGTTGATAATTCCACTGGTCAACAAGCATTTTGCTACTGGGATTCTAACACCTGTTCCTAACTAAATTTGATATGCTGATTCCAAATCCGGAAACCGTTTTTGATTCTTCTTTTTTAAGTTATAAGGTTTCTAGGATTCTTTCAGTTGTATACGCCTACATTAACACTGGGCAACAACAACAAACTATTTTTTATTTGTACTCAGAACTTTAGAACTGTTCTTGGCTAAATTCGTCAGTCCATATGATTTCAATGTATGAAATCGAAATTTGTCTAGCACGTCAGGTTTTTTAGGTACGCATAAGTGAAGGTTCTACACAATTGGGATTCTCACGCATACTATCAGTGAAAACACAGTATTACAAAATGTATGAGGCATTTGCTTTTGAGCTTGCTCTCAACTAAATTTTGGATGGATTTCAAATATGAGTGAAATTTGGCTAGCACGTCAGGTTTTTGAGGTACGCATCGCAGTTCATACCGCAAATGTACCGCATTAATTTCCGGTTATGTAGAAACTCACTGATGCATACCTGAAAAAACCTGATATACTAGCCAAATTTTGATTTCATATTTGAAATCACGTCCAAATTTTAACTAAGAACAAATGCGAAAGCAAATGCCTGGCATTGTGTGATACAGTTTTGATACTTTGCTTTCGCTTACAGTATATGAGCTGAGAATTCGCAATTGTGTAGAACTTCACTGAAGCGTTCGCAGTAAAAACTAGATGTGCAATCCAAATTTCGATTTCATATTTGAAATCAGCGTCCAAAATTTAGCTAAGAACAAGCACAAAATCCAAATCAACCATCCATTTTTAATATACTTTTCATTTGCTGTTAATATGAGTTGAGATTTCGCAATTTCGTGGAACCTGGACCAAGTTGAGTCGATGGTTGGAGAAACACCTGACATGATAGCCAAATTTCGATTTCATATTTGAAATCAGCACCCAAAATATAGCTAAGAACAAGCGCAAAAGCAATGTTCCGATACATTTTTAATACTTTACTTTCTCTGATAGTATGAGTTGAGAGTTCACAATTGTGTAGAACCTCACTTATGCGTACCTAAAAAACCTCACGTGCTAGCCAAATTTCGATTTCATATTTGAGATCAGCGCCCCACATTTAGCTAAGAACAGTTCTAAAGTTCTGAGTAGAAACAAAAAATATTATTTTGTTGCCCAGTGTTATAACAAACGCCTTCTTACCACAAACAGAAGACTTACGAACTCAAGGGAGAGAACTACGAGGGGACATGCCCAGAATCAGCCAGTGTTGTGGCACAGAGAACACGATCAGCTTTAACGCACATATATTCGAGTGCAGAGCGCTCCTGAGTAGATAGTCTTCAAAGGGACGAAATATAAAATTACTAAAATATTAATAATAATAATAATAATAATAATAATAATAATAATAATAATAATAATAATAATAATATCCGATAACGATATCCGAGATGCACGCGAAACCTCCTACCTATTTCAGCGCATATCTGTAATGATCCAGCGGTTCAATGCGGTGGCAGAAGGTACTTTGCCACACTGGACCTTGACGACGATTAGGTGCCGTTCCAGACGAATTTTATTGTTCTTAATTAATATTAAGTCCCCGGGGACATGTATACCTCGGGGCAAAAATTAAAAAAAAAAAAAAAAAAAAAAAAATAATAATAATAATAATAATAATAATAATAATAATAATAATAATAATAATAATAATAATAATAATGATCGCCTGAGGGATCATTGATACTTCGGGCAAAAAATAATAATAATAATAATAATAATAATAATAATAATAATACCGCTTTCCGCGATATACTTTTGCCACACTGGATCTCAACGACGAATAAGTGCCGTTCCAGACGTTTTTCTACTATTCTTAATCAATGTTTAAGTCCCTGAGGGATCACATGTACCACAATCAATCAATCAATCAATCAATGAAACTTGATATAGCGCCCCTTCAAGATATCTACTCAGAGGCGCTCCTGGTCCAACCACGGCTGAAAAGAATAGTTTTCAGAGAGGTATAAAATGCAGGTGAAGAGTTCCTAGGTAGGAGACGGAGCTCTACATGTAGAGGAAGCCCATTCCAGATACTCGGTCCCACAACCGAGAAGGCCCGATGTTGCATTATAGAAGTGCGTGAAAAGGGGACACTCAGGTCACCGCGGACTGCAGAGCGAAGGGGTCGGCGGCCAATATTGGCAGAGATAGAGCGACAGAGCTCCTGCAGATAAGCAGGTGCGGTACCAACGAGGCTACGCCAAACGAAGGCAGAGACCCTAAATGAGATGCGTTGTGGTAGTGGCAACCAGTGCAGGACATCCCGCATATAGTCGGATACATGACCCGACTTAGGGATGCCACCAATCAGTCGAGCAGCCGCGCGCAAAACTCGCTCCAAGCCCCCAATCCGACTCTGTGGAAGGTCAACATATAGACAGGAACTATTATGGTAAAGGCGACTGGCAACGAAGATGTGAACTAGAGTAGCTGCAGCGCTGGGGGTAAGAGTGCGAGATATTACTCGCAGTTGGCGCAGCTGATAAAAGCAGCCATGAGAGACAGAGTTAACGTTGACTGTTTGAAAGTGAAAGAACTGACTTCTTGGTCAAGTATCACTCCAAGATCCCGAACAGAAAGTGCAGAAAGTGAAGAGAGGAAACTGGGTAGAGAGGGCACACAGATCAAGTTTTGCCAGCTGCTGTCTGGTGCCAAGCCAGATAAATTGCGTTTTAGAAGGGTTTAGCCGGAGTCGATTCGACGACATCCAGCAATCAAGGGAGCCTATAGCAAGCTGCTTGGAGTGGGCAGCAGTGGCCGCTTTTGCCGCAGGACAGTGAACATAAGCCTGGGTGTCGTCTGCGTAAATTTGGTTTAGGACTCCACAAGAAGACAAGAGCAGTTCGATTTCGGAAGTGTAAAGTAAGTATAGTAGCGGGCCCAGTACAGAGCCTTGTGGTGACCCAAATGGGGCAGGGGCCCAGTGGGACCTGGTCGACCCGGAAACAACACAGGAAGTGCAATCGCATAAGAACCTCGGGGCATAATAATAATAATATAATAATAATAATAATAATAATAATAATAATAATAATAATAATAATAATAATAATAATAATAATAATAATAATAATAATAACTTTCTTCCTGTTCCAAAAGATCTCAGTCACAATTCAGCGGTTCAACGCTATCGCGTGCCTGGGTTCGATGAGGCCCTAGAACCTTTATTTTAAGAACCATGATTTTAAGAACTTTGATTTTATAATAATAATAATAATAATAATAATAATAATAATAATAATAATAATAATAATAATAATAATGATGATAATAATAATAATAATAATTCCAACGTCTAAAATTCAACGGTTTCACGCGGTTTCGTTCAGAGGTACTTTCGCCAGTCAGGAAATAGACGAATAGGGCCATTCCGGATATTTTATTTTGCACAATAGTTAATGTTCAAGTGACCTGAGTCCCTGTAAGTCCCTGTAAAGTATACCTTGTGGCAAAAAATGATAATAATATATAACATTTGCTTTGTGCTATTTTTAGCAATCTATCTTTGTTGTTGCCTATGCTAGACAAGCGTAAACGAAAGTCATCTGCTAAGACTTATTGAAGCCAAGCCACTTATGATATCTGTTCCAGGAGAGTAGGATATCTCATGGCCATAGGTCTACATTTGTAACAGGTCTGTGTACATATCAATATGAGCATAATTCAGGAAAAATGGACAAACTGGAAAGCGGATTAATATTACAGTGTGCAATATTTTTTCCTCATTATCAAATCGCGTGCAGCATGTCTTTTATGATTCCTAAAAGTGCAAAAAGTTGCAATATCTTGAAAAATGAGATTAAAGTAAGTATAGTAGCTCTCATTCCACAGTTCTGACAGTCCAAAAATCAGGTCTCCACTCCGTAATAAAGACTGTTGCTTTTTTTACTGGAAACCTCTGATAAGCAACGGCGAGCAAGATGTTTTGATGGAGTATACTTCTATGAGGATAGCCAAGATGATGATGATGATGATGATGATGATGATGGTGATTGATGATGATGATGATGATGATGATGATGATGATGATGATGATGATGACTGATGATGATGATGACGATGACGATGATGATGATGATGATGATGATGATGATGATGATGCTGCTGATGATGACGATGATGATGACGATGATGATGATGATGATGATGATGATGATGATGATGATGATGATGATGATGATGATGATGATGATGATGATGATGATGATGATGATGATGATGATGATGATGATGATGATGATGATGATTATGATGATGATGAAGACGATAGCAGTTATGAAAACGTTGCAGAAGACACTTCCATATCTCTATATATCTAGTTTTGACCTTCATCACCTGCTTTGTTAACGTTTGGCTGCAGTGATAAATCGGTCAGCTTCACATTCGTTTTCGCAGACAACAGCGACGCCAGTCCTCCTATTGCCAAATTGTCTTCAATATGTTTGCCTCACCAACGCCAATGGTAGTTGTTCCACACTGTAGGCGGCAGGATCATAAACGGGTGGGCCACGCACAGCCAATGTCCGAAGCAAATCGCGGACAAATTTAAGTACCGGTAGTTTCAGAAACCTGCCAGCATGTCCACATAGAGTCCCTATAAGGCCAATATTCTCATATTGGACTCGTTTAGGCTCTAAACGGGTCCCATATAATGCCCATAAAAATGATGGCGTGGAGTAGGCCTATAACGCAGTATAGGCGTGAAGACAAACAGCACCAAATATGTCCGCACTCCGCAGCGAAGAATAGTAATTACTGAATATCATGAAAAACATGTAACTAGCACCAGTATCTTTTCAACTAACTAAAATCGTCACACATTTTACTTAGCTAGAACAAGCAGTCGATGAGCTTCATCTATTACTAACACCGAGAACAGAATATACCACTTGCAAAAGTGTCTCGTTGTCGGATGTGGGTCTCTCGCTGAGATCGAGTAGTAAAGGAGATCTACATGCAGTGTCCGATTCGCCGAGGTGTCGGCGTTTGGAAGCTCCCGCTCTTTTGACCCCCTGCTTCGAGCCTTTGGCCGAGCCCCCGGGTCGACTTGACCTCCTCGAATTCATTACCCACAGTTCTATACCAAACGACTCCATAATAATAATATAGTCTCCATTAATGACCAATCGGACTGCAGTGGTGCAACAGTTCGTTGGGTTTGCTAGTATTTCCATTTTCCAGTAACAGTACTTGTCGCAGTAGCTTGTTTGCTTTCGTTATGTATACAGTACTTGCATTTCGTCTCTCAGTGCAATTTAGTCACGTCTGTCTATTTATCTATGACATTTGTATAACTCCCCTTCAAGATAACTGCTCGGAGGCGCTCCCGACCCAGGCCCGGTCAAAGAGGAAAGTCTTAAGTAGTTTATTAAAAGAGCCAGAGAGGTCTTGCGGGAGAGAACGCGTGTCAGACGGGAGACCATTTCAAAGAGAAAGATCTACGATCGAGAAAGCCCGACGCTGTCTAGTGGCAGAGCGAGCATGCGGAAATTTAAAGTCACCTCTAGAGGCCGAACGCAGAGATCGGCGACTAGAGCAGACCGAAGTTAAAGTAAAGAGCTTCCGGAGATAGACAGGGGCTCTGCCCAGAACACAGTGACAGACGATAGAGGAGACCATATAATGGATGCGCTGCTGGACCGGGAGCCAGTGGAGAACATCACGCATAAACGCAGAGATGTGGCCGAACCTAGGGACACCACCGTCTGACGCTTATGTGTACATTTCGTTGTTCCTATTAGTATCTCAGCCAAAAATTTTAACTGCGACTGAAACTCCTTTTAATTTTTAATTTTCTTTCTTCAAGTTTTTCGATGTGACGTTTGCACCGTAAATAACTGCTGGTCATTGCTGAATCCGGACGTATTAGGGAAATTTATTAACTTCATTTAAAAAATAACGAAACTTGTTTAGTTTTGTGATTGTTCTGTGTGTGTGCGAACCAGAGCATTCATTTTGCAAACTCCGATCAATTGTATCCACTGCGATCGATTTGCCACGCGAGGATCAAATCGCGAATAAAAAAATTTATTGCGGCTTAGTAGATTTTAATTATTTGTATATATATATGTATATATATATATATAAGTTAGTTCGGGCCTTGGCTTCTTTTTTGCAAATCGGACCTTGCCTAAATGTACGAAGGTCAAAAACGAGCTCTGGTGGGGACAAAGGTGCTGGAGCAGCCTCCCATTTTTAATCAGTGCCGCAACTTCAGTCGATGCCTTCAAGTCCAGCCTCAAGACTTACCACTTCTCGAAGGCGTATCTCTGAGTGACGTCGGTGTTTAGGATTGTTAAAGCTCCTTTGTAGTGGCACGTGCGGTGTTACGGCGTTGTAGAAACTGTCTGTTTCATCATCATCGTCATCATCATCATCATCATCATCATCATCATCATCATCATCATCATCATCATCATCATCATCATCATCATCATCATCGTCATCAAAGATAAAGCCACCAAAATGACACAGAAACTTTGCATCCCAGTATCAAAAGCGGAAAAACGACTCAAACTCCAGATACAAAGCATTGCGGCAAATTTTATTGACTTCAGACTTTATTTGAATTACAGAATAGATGAGAGTGTGCTCAGCATAAGTTTATTTGATTGGAAGATTAAATCGAATAAATTGAATAGCTTTTGGAGCTCTAATAGAACGCCTATTCAAAGAGAGACTTTGTTGCTGATTTTTGATGATCATGTGACATTCAGTATAGCTCGCTGTATCAAAAGTGGTAACTTGTTGCATATGAAATTTCTAAATCATTTCAAGTAGCCTACTGCTATATCTATAAGCTATGTGCAATCACAGCCGTAGCTTTTCAAAACATTAGCAGCTTTGACTTTTTGAATACCTTCTAATTTTTAAATAATGTTTTCAGCAACGCAGGTTTGACATTGTCAACTTTGAACTTTTAGTTACTAGGTTTTTCTGACATTTAGTTACTAGGTTTTTCTGACATTTAGTTAATAGGTTTTTGACATATTGAGATACTGATACAATTTTGTAAATATGTCCCACTGGCATTTTGTAAATATGTCCCACTGGCATCAACACAAAGCTCCGTGAATATTTTGTCTAGAAACCACAAAACAATTTGGGGCCTTTTCTATCAGCGGGTAACAGTTGGTTTTCGTTCTTCTCATGTAGATTGGCTCTTTAATTCCAGTTTGTCCTATTCTTTCCATACAAACATTGTAGTTTGTATAAGGCTTAAGTAGTTTATCAGGGCTTAAGCAGCAGCGTATGAAGGCTGACCTATTTCAAACAGCGCATTGCTTGCTGAAGTGCTGCAGACGGCTGCAACGGCCTGTCATGCAATTCGACTCCAATTATCTGTTCCAAAGCTTCCGATGTTCCCGTTCTCCGTCCGATCTCTGGCTTTAGACGGTGACACCGTCGTACGTGGCTCTGGCGTCTACGGCTGGAATGCTCCAAAGCGTCGGACAAGCATCACTTGGCTGTCTTATTGATCCGTGGTTTCACACACAAAAACATTCCGATGCTCTCTTTTTTTGTCTGTCTGTCTGTCTCTGTTTTCTCTGTCTGTCTGTCTGTCTTCTCTCTCTCTCTCTCTCTCTCTCTCTCTCTCTCTCTCTCTCTCTCTCTCTCTCTCTCTCTCTGTCTCTCTGTCTCTCTCTCTCTCTCTCTCTCTCTCTCTCTCTCACTCTCTCTCTCTCTCTCTCTCTCTCTCTCTCTCTCTCTCTCTCTATATATATATATATATAATTATATATATATATATATATATATATATATATTATATAATATATACATATATATACATTATACACATGTGGCCGTAACACGGCACATGCCGTTATAAGGGCGCCTTTACAAACATCAGCACACGATCAGTCAGTGATACGCCTTAGAAAAAAGATGACTTGAGTCTTGACTTGAAAGATTCGACTGATTCGGCTGAAAGCATCCTGGGAGGCAAACTGTTCCAACAGCTGCGGCGACCGGTTGAAACAGCTCGTTCCCTGAAGCGTGTCTTCATCCCCTCTGCACATGTGGATCACCCTTCACCCATTCGATCTCAGCGCCAGTCCATATATATATATGTATATATATATATATACATCGGTGTGTTTTGTGTGTATGTATATATATATATATATATTATATATATAATATATAGTTTTCTAGAGCTACATGTATCTGTCTCTGTCTATTTGTCTATCATTGCAAATGTTTCAGCCCCTGTTCATGTTTATTCACAGCCGTTGTATATATATATATATATATATATATATATATATATATATATATATATATATACGACTATACGTTGCATGTATATCTGCTTCTTTTAACACGACAATAAATAGTCAGTTCCCTGCTAAATATTTCTTGGTTAGTATTTATTTATTTAGCGCCATTAAATCATCGGTGTTTTACTGTTTCATTCGGTTTGCCTTCAGTTCTTGGTCTTTCTGTTTCTCCCTTCGCGTATCATATTGCCCGCCCGGTCATTTTGCATGACATTGTGTCTGTCTGTGTGCTGTCATTGTCTTTTTCTTCTGTGTTATCGCTGCCCTGTCTGGCTCTGTCTGTTTGACCCGTCTAGCCTCTGCCTCTACCTCCATCTGTCTTTTCTTCGAATAACAATGGAAGAGAAATGGAAGAAAAACACATCGAAGAGTCTCTCTAATAAGGATTCGCTTATATGGACTCTTCATGGAGATGGCCGGAGAATACCTCTCAGGATGTTTATGAACAGCTGATTTTTGTGGAGGGATCACTTAACAATTTGTCAATAGAGGTAGACAGAGGTAGAGGGTGAGGGTCCTGAGGGAGACAAAGCCGTAGAAAGACAGAGCAATATTAAGAGACATACGCAACTATAATAATAGAAGTTTTAATGAGAGGGTTATTGAAAAGAAGCAGAAAAGAAGAAGAAGCTGGAAGAGGAGCAAAACGAGTGAAGCTCAGAATATATAGGCATAATAGGGTTCGATAGGCGGCGCTTCGGCGTGTCAACACCAACTCAGTGCCGAATTGTTTATTTTTCAATTTATTGTTCTCTGTGGTAGGCCCTAGGGTTTGGAATAGCCTCCCTCGGGAGCTACGCTTGTTCCCTAGAACATGTACTGATACTTTTTATGGCCACTTGAAAACTTACCTTTTTGGCCGGACTGGAGTTGGGAGCGCTTCTGAGTAGTTACCTTGAAGGGGCGCTATATAAATTTTTGTATGAATGAATGAATGAATAATGTTGCAGTTCGGTATGTGGTTGTACCACGTTCACGTGTTGTGCACAGGATGGGTTACACGCCTTATGATTTTCGAGGGAGTTCCGCATGTGTACAAATAGGGGAACGCTGCGTGTTAGCGTCAGATTGGAGTTAGATCTTTTCTGTGTTAGTTTTCAGCCTCGTCGAGCTGTCGTTTTGGATCCCAATCTCTTATTATGGATGACATTTGTAATCGTGTTTCGCAGTCTTTTTAGGATTTGCTGGCTTTTGTTTTTCTCTGGTTGACGCTTGCATGTATACATACGCTGCAACAGCTTGTATAGAGGTATATTTTGGATGTAAATAGCTTAATAAACACCGGTATCGTTTATATTAAACCTGGACCTCTTGTAGGGTTATCTCTTCTGGGCGTACTTACAATACAATATATATATGTTACAGTGAATGTGTATTGTGTGTATGTGTGTGTAGGTGTGTGTGTTGTGTGTCTGGGTTGTGTGCACGTATGTGCACGTATGTGCACGTAAGTGCACACAACACAGATTATGTGCACAACACATAGAAGAAAAACTAACAGAGAAGCGATAAGGTGACATACATATGAACACATAATTATATAAATGCACAATTAACTGCTTAATGTAACAAGCTGCGTTCTGTCAGCCTGGTGTTCGGAATAAACGAAAATTGATTGATCGATGTGTCCGTGTGTGCTTGATTCTGTGAGTGAGTGTGCGTGTGTGTGTCTGTGTGTGTTTGTCTGTGTGTTGTAAATATTCCGTCCTTGACGAATCGTCGCAAACCAGCCAAGCTCTCATATAATGCGAGAGACGCAGGACTGGGTTCCAGTCGAGAACAGAATTAAGTTCCAGAACCTCCTCTTGGGAAGAACTTTAATAGTTGGTGCTACTTCAGAATACATCAGAAAGCTCTGAGTTCTTGTTTCAAGCCAGACTGGCTGACCATCGTTGCATTCAGCGACCAGTGCATGGGGAACCTTATGGGAGTGTAGGACATTATCCCCGGACATTATCCCCCGGACATTATCCCCCGGACATTATCCCCCGGACATTATCCCCCAGTCTAAGATATAATCGTATAATATTCTTGCCGAAATGCAGGAAAATGATGAGAATAGTTGTTGGCCTAAATGGAAGTTTGATTTATAAGATTATTATAGAAGTGAATGACATTAACAAGTCTATCGGTTAAGAAATGAACGACATAAATTCGTCTAAATGACACTAACTAGTCTTCACTTTATAACTTATTCACCGACTGACACTAACAAGTCTTCACATTGACCGCCAGGTACGAGTCAACTCGTACTTGAATGGGATTGCCGAGACGCCAGGTACGAACGAGTTAACTCGTACTTCAAATATATGCTGCCAATCAACGCTGCCTCTTGTAATGATAGCTCACATTTCGAGTCTGGCCCTGGCTTGTCGACGCTTTTCGACAGGGCTGACGCGTGTCAAATTTACGCCAGGAATGCCTCGTGTCAAATTTACAATAGGGCTGTCGGGATTAAAATGTTCTAGAGGGCTGTGGCGTACTGCTAATAAATGGTCTGGCGGTCAAAGTGTTTCGTACTGCTTATGAACTGAGCGACATTAACAAGTCTTAAGTTATATACATATATATATATCCATATATATCTATATATATATAGGATAACATATGTACATGTATATATAAATACATATATATACAAACATACGTATAAATATGTACATATACATATATTTACACAGAGGGGGGATAATGTCCGGGGGGATAATGTCCTACGCAAAATCGAGGGGGATAATGTCCCGGGGGATAATGTCCGTTCCCCACCTTATGGTCCTGCCCTCTCCCTGACGACGATGCGGACACTTCGTGCATTGTACCATTCTTCTCGAACAGTCTTCCATTACAAATACATGCTGTTCTACCACGGACAGCTCAGGAAACATTTCAAGCCATCTAAGTCGCAACTATTTAGATTTGTTAGATAGCCATAGATCTATATTCAGTGTTGTTCAGTAATTGAAATACATGTAATTGAATTACGTAATTGAATTACTTGTTCTGTAATTTGTAATTGTAATTGAATTACATTTTAAGTCCAGTAATTGTAATTGTATTTCAATTACAATATTGCATGTAATTTGTAATTGAATGAAGTGTGAATTACCAATTACTTTCATAAAGTCGGCCACAATACCAGCCTGTCGCCCACCCCTTTCATTGAATATTAAACTGCTCTATCCTTTCACCCCTGGCACACCTCTTACAACCCACTTTGATAGACCCTATCCATGCAGGGCCAGACTGCAGTTGTGCACTCTGCCTCATTCTTACCTGCCCCACTTACAAGTTACAACACAGCTTGGTAGCATTGGTAGGAAGAAGCTGCACCTGCTGCATGTTAATGAGGTGCCTGCTGTCATTTGTCCCCACTGCTCCACTTCCTGGCTTTTGCCTAATAGCTTGCGGCCGGCCGGCCGGCGGCAGCTGACCTCAGCCTCGGACCCTGGGTCTAGTACATGTGTCTCACAGTTATAGTGATGACCCAAGATTGAGTGGAAAGATTTTGGTGATGACCTACTCGAGGCAGTATCATTATCATAATCTTGCAGGTTGCAGCATATCTAAACAGAATAAAATATTAGTTTTTATTATTAGGAAGAGTTTGATCCAGTAGTACAAAAGAAATTATTAAAACTTTGAAACAGCTGCACTTATGCATTTCCATTTCCAAGAAGGGTAAGTAAGTGTACACATGCATCTGATTTAACTGATTTTTGCATTAGTATTTCATTGGTTTATTCATTCGTATGTCATTTATTTAAGTTTATAGTAATGATTACAGTCATGATAGTCATCTCATGTTAAGAAAGAAACTGATTGGTGTGTACACGTCACATGTAGGCCTACATTTTATACAAAATACTACAGAAATGAAATCAAATGCAGTTTTATTTTGTAGGGTTACATTACTTACATGGGGGGGAATGAAGTGTCAATTACAAGTTACTTTCATAAAGTCAGCAAATATGCCAGCCTGCTGGGTTGACCCGGGCCACCCGTTTTATTGAATAAACTGCTATGCATTATGTTTGCATGGCAACATAAATGTCCAACATTATTCTATACTTACACTCCTCTGACAATCTTACAGCACACTTTAATAGACCCTCAAAGGGCAAGGGCTGATCATCATTAACAGACTATCCATGCAGTCATTCTTAGCTAGCTTACTGCAGCTGCCTTCAGAAAACAGAGCTTCCATCTTCAGCTCCAGTTGAGCGTCTCTTTAGCACTGCTGGACGAATTGACTCACTCACCCAGGTGCAATCAACTAAGTTCTCTAACAGACTATCATTTTGAAAACTTCTACTCCTAAAATCAAATAAAGTCTAGCTTGTTTTAATGGATCATAATTGTAAATCGTATTTTGGGCACAGGTCTGGCAAACTTATAATACAATTGAATGTACATATATTATTACAATTTACAGGTCATTGACCCATTGGATGTTTTAGTTTAAAAATAGAGTAAATTAAAAATTATTGAAATTTTTTAAATCATGCGCCAATTTTTAAGAAATAATTGAAAAGTAATTGGTAATTGAATTACAATCAAAATGTAATTGTAATTGAATTACTTTCACAATCAAGTAATTGTAATTGTAATTCAATTACATTTACAAGCATGTAATTGCAATTATAATTGAATTACATTTGCAATGTAATTGATACAACACTGTCTATATTTAGCACCCGTGCAGTGAGATTCTTAAAAGACAAGGTGTTTACACAAATACCCAGATATTTACAAAGTAATTAAGCAAGCAAATATATTCTTTATTAAACTGGTTGCAGAAGAGCCGCACTACGGTGTACACACAACGCAAAACAAACACAAAATCAATAGGAGTACAGCATTCTTCCTAAAATTGTTTTCCTCATTATTGTTGTTAATAAGAGTCAAGACCCTGCCATGAGACTTTGGGGTAGGGCACAGGTAGTTAATTTCCTTGGTGGGAGCGACTTATGTAAAACATGCCTCGGGTTGTTTAGAACAGCAGCTGTGAAGAGACCGGTATCAGACTGCCGACAAAGCGGGTCAAAGGTTGGGCTGTCAACGGGGAGGTACACACGCCGCACCATCCTACTTATGATGAATTGGAGCCTGTTTTGATCCTGCTGACATATATATGTATATATACATATATATGCATATATATACATACATACATACATACATACATATTACATACATATACATATAGTCTATATACAGACAACAAAATTCAAGGTAGCAGAGAGACTACAACAAAATTTAGTGTTAAGAATGACTGACGATATCGCTGATATCAAACGCAGCAGTTGAAAGACAGATATGCGCAGAGGTGAAGACAGACATGTAGAAGGAGGGGCAAACTCACAGAGACATACGAACAGCGATACACTACTCATCAGAACGAGAGAAAGAACGATTCGGAGAGAGAGAAGAAGAGTTAGTAATGAAGATATGAGTGTTGCTGTCTTCCTTTCTGCACAATCGTCTCTCGCAGGTGTAGAGTGGATGGGTGGGTGGTCGATAGTTTGTAGGCGGTGAAAACAATTTTACGAGAAACACCTGCGGTTGACAAGTCACAGGAACGGCGAATGAGTCGTGAAATGCTCTGCTCTCTGGAGAAAGGGAGTTTACGAGGCTGTAGGAAGCCGTAATGACCTACATTCCTCCTGCAGCCAACACTTTCAGCTGATTTACAATGGGAGGAAATTGCAAATGGCTTTCCATTAAACTTCAGGCAACTTAGTTGCGCCAAATAGCCTTCTGAGTTAAAAGAGGTCAAACTGTAATGCAGAGTGATACGATTTCATCGATGTTAAGACAATTTAGGGTAAATTAAGAATCGTAAAGACAGAATTTGGTATGGATTAACTGATGGGGAGCCGTACCAATCGCTCTATGTGAACTGCTATGGGGACGTTCATCTAATTGGCTGATAAAGAAGAAAGGCGATTTTGAAAGCAGCTTAAGATAAAGGCTAGTCTGCATAATTCATCTGCATGTCTGTGTCTCTGCCTGTGTCCTGTCTGTCGGTCTGTTTGTTTGCCTATTCTGTGTGC
Organism: Aporrectodea caliginosa; assembly: GCA_020284085.1. NCBI lineage: Eukaryota > Metazoa > Annelida > Clitellata > Crassiclitellata > Lumbricidae > Aporrectodea > Aporrectodea caliginosa. The sequence continues at coordinate 2,393,689 of JACEVL010001017.1, forward strand.
TGGATGAAAAGACATCATCTAGTGACATATGACATAATGTTGGCGAGGCGCTACGATGATGATGTTGATAATGATGATGATGAAAATGATAAAGAAGGTGTGGCGGTAGTAGTGTTGGTGGCGGTGGTGGTGGTGCCGGTGGAGACGGCAGTGGCGGTAGCGGTGGAGGTGATAGCGGTGGTGGTGATGACGGTGGTGACGGTGGTGGTCATGGCGATGTAGAGGCGGCGATGGCGGCGGCGGTAATGGCGGTAGTGGTGGTTTGGTAACGGCGGCAATGACGACAACGATGATCGCTATTAAGATGATCGTGATATTGAGCGATGTGATGATGTAATTTGAAACGAGATTTACATAGAGCACTTTTGACACGTCATAAGAGGACAGCTGACGATCTAATTAGACCAGAGAGTACACATCAATGCCTGGATATTATATTCTAACCTTCGTCTGTTGAGAAGTCCGTCTCCTCCTAGAATTAAATCCAAGACGATGAAGATTATGACCAGCTTCACGACGATGATTATGTTGGATGGCGACATATTGCCATCGGTCTGTCCCCTCCTGTCCGTCCGTTCGTCCGTCTGTCCGTACGTCCGTCTGTCCTAGTACTAAAACGATCCAAAGCAGCTGAGATCAGCCGAGCCTTAGCGACCACAGCTGCACAGCTGCAGCAGCAGCAGCAGCAGTAGCAAGCCGCAGCCGTGCAGCATCCATGCTCATATAGTTTCCTCCATCCGCCTGCTCGTTTAGTTTTCTTTCAGACTGGCTGATGCTGTAGACAGCAACGGGTGACTCAGTTGCAGTGGAGCATCAAGAAGGCAGGAACAGTCAGAGACGAAGGGGCAGAGATGGAGAGGGAGGCAGAGAGGGAAGGAGAGGCAGAGAGGCAGAGAGGCAGAGAGGGAGAGAGGCAGAGAAGGAGGCAGGGAAATAGAGGAGGCAGAGAGGGAGAGGAAGGCAGAGAGGGAGAGGGAGGAGGCAGAGAGGAGGCAGAGGGAGGCAGAGAGAGGCAGAGAGGAGGGAGGCAGAGAGGGAGAGGGAGGCAGAGAGAGGCAGAGAGGGAGAGGAGGCAGAGAAGGAGGCAGGGAAATAGAGGAGGCAGAGAGGGAGAGGGAGGCAGAGAGGGAGAGAGAGGCAGAGAGGGAGAGGGAGGCAGAGAGGAGAGGGAGGCAGAGAGAGGAGAGGGAGGCAGAGAGGAGAGACGCAGAGAGGCAGAGCGGCAGAGAGGGAGAGTGAGGCAGAGAAGGAGGCAGGGAAATAGAGGAGGCAGAGAGGGAGAGGAAGGCAGAGAGGGAGAGGGAGGCATAGAGGGAGAGAGAGGCAGAGAGAGAGACAGGGAAAGGGAGGCAGATAATTTCATATGAGATATCTGAGTCTCGGCGTTGTCATGTGAGGCCAGAGGGGAGTCGGATGAATCCAGAAACAACGATCTGTGGCTGACAAACATCGTTATGTCCAGCTTAAAAATGCGCTTAAGCAATTCCGATGCATGACAAACGCAGGGTTGCCTCAGTGGCACGTCGACCCTCTACCTCCGTCCACCTTCCCACCTTCCCTGCCTCTCTCCGTCCGTCTATTAGGCCCTGTTGGTCCACTCCGGTGAAGGGCTGAATAAGAATGGAAACGATGAGAGAGGTTAGGAGAAAGGGAGGAAGGCAGGGAGACAAGGAGGAAGAACGGGACCGAAATGAAAAGGAAAGAATGAACGAAGGACGAGATAATGATGAGAGAACAGAATGAAAGAAGGAAGATGGAAGAAAGCCAAGAGGGAGAAAAAGAACGAAAAAGACTGAAAAGGAAGGAAGGAAGGAAGGAAGGAAGGAAGGAAGGAAGGAAGGAAGGAAGGAAGGAAGGAAGGAAGGAAGGAAGGAAGGAAGGAAGGAAGGAAGGAAGGAAGGAAGGAAAGGAAGGAAGGAAGGAAGGAAGGAAGGAAGGAATGAAGGAAGAAAGGAAGGAAGGAAGGAAGGAAGGAAGGAAGGAAGGAAGGAAGGAAGGAAGGAAGGAAAGAAAGAAAGAACGAAGGAAGGAAGGATGGAAGGAAGGAAGGAAGGAAGGAAGGAAGGAAGGAAGGAAGGAAGGAAGGAAGGAAGGAAGGAAGGAAGGAAAGAAGGAAGGAAGGAAGGAAGGAAGGAAGGAAGGAAGGAAGGAAGGAAGGAAGGAAGGAAGGAAGGAAGGAAGGAAGGAAGGAAGGAAGGAAGGAAGGAAGGAAGGAAGGAAGGAAGGAAGGAAGGAAGGAAGGAAGGAAGGAAGGAAGGAAGGAAAGAAAGAAAGAACGAAGGAAGGAAGGAAGGAAGGAAGGAAGGAAGGAAAGAAAGAAGGAAGGAAGGAAGGAAGGAAGGAAGGAAGGAAGGAAGGAAGGAAGGAAGGAAGGAAGGAAGGAAGGAAGGAAGGAAGGAAGGAAGGATGGAAGGAAGGAAGGAAGGAAGGAAGGAAGGAAGGAAGGAAGGAAGGAAGGAAGGAAGGAAGGAAGGAAGGAAGGAAGGAAGGAAGGAAGGAAGGAAGGAAGGAAGGAAGGAAGGAAGGAAGGAAGGAAGGAAGAAGGAAGGAAGGAAGGAAGGAAGGAAGGAAGGAAGGAAGGAAGGAAGGAAGGAAGGAAGGAAGGAAGGAAGGAAGGAAGGAAGGAAGGAAGGAAGGAAGGAAGGAAGGAAGGAAAGAATGAAGGAAGGAAGGAAGGAAGGAAGGAAGGAAATAAAGGTCTCCGGATATGAATGGTATTCTATAGTATTATTCATTTTAGCTTAGCTGCTTAAGAATTCCGTTATAGCCGCTGCGTTGTTTGTACTAGGACCTGATGTTTATAATAAATAAGTCTAGGCAGAAGCAGCACACTTTTTAGAAGTAGTGTTTTTTGCTCTATTCCTACACTAGAATCATATGCTGAGAAGTGCAGCATGAGTTTCAACTGCGGTCGTTATTGAGTTAGGAACATTCGAATCACCTTCTCAACTATTTGCGTAGTAGCTGTTGACTGACCGAAACAGTAAACAGCTTATAGCAGCTGTAACCTTTTTCCTACTTTCTTCCGCTTGGCCTGGGTCGTGAGTGCCTCTGAGTAGGAAACTTGAAGGGCGCTATATAAATTTTGATTGATTGATTTCCAGGTTGTAAAGCCGATCGGAAATGAGCATCTGAAGTCGATAGTACTACAGGACCAGAAACAGATAAGAGACGAAATAAGTTGAGACAGCAAGAGAAAAAATCGTGATGCTCTTAGAGACTTAGACTAATAAAGTCATAATTCTTCCGCTTGCCAAACATTCTTGATTGGAAGGACCAGTAATTCACCAATTCTGTTCTTTTCTATTCTCTCCCAATAGGTGGTCACTGCTTAACTTGTGCTACGGATATGACATTGGAAAGGACAGAGTATAGTAGAGCATAGCGAGCGTTGCTCGTTCTTTGATGGGTAATCATCCATGGAATAATTATAGATAATCGGATTCATCTTCGCTTGGTGGGTTGGTATACGAATAGTAGTAGTAGTCATAGTATTAGGCTACAGTAATAACAATAATAATCACAATAATAGTAAAAAGTAATAATTATCGTTATAATAATAGCCTAATAATATAATAATAATAGCAATGGATCATATTTACCTCGGGGCTCGAAATAGCTCATAGCTCCTAGTTTAGACCTAATTGTTTGTCAATGAGAGATTACACTTAGGTTACCTTGTGTACAAATAATAATAAAAATAGCAATAATAATGACAATAATAAAGTAACAGAAATAACAATTAAATTTCTGTAACAGAGCAAGTACCGAGCTATACGAAGATTCCTAATTACCTTCTGCGCAATCCAGATTCTGACTAGGGATTCACAGATGCAATTAACTTGTTCTCAGCAGGAACGTAGCGAATGCTGATTGCGGCTACGGGAAGTCTAGCGATCCGTAACTGGATTATTCTACATCCGGTGCAGTTTATAAGCAACGCCGAAAGTTCGCCGGAAATGAAACCCCACGTGACTAAGCCAGTCACGTGATCGGACGAACGCAGGTGCCACGAAGATGAACAAAACGTGCTTCTTCCGGAGGTAGTGTGGCTTTCCGTGGGCTGTAGATGAAGAAGGATGTTGGGTCGGAACAGCAGGTTATTCCTTATCTGATATCTGTCACTCTATTATTAATGATGGAGAATTATGTAAGAGTCACTCCAAGCGGTTCATTTTATGTAGTCGCTGCAGCGCCATCTCAAAGATCAGTCACTGATTATTTCTAAAAAAATTTCATTTATGTCTTTATTAATTCTATTTATTCAGTCGTCCAGAGCAGTTTTTAAAGGCGCTTGTGGGTCTCTGACGAGGAGAAGACGTAGATCTAGAGGAAATTTATTCCAGATCGATGGTTCAATCTCTGGGAAGGTATAACGCCTCCGATGATAGATAGATACAATGTCACATTTATGTTAAAGCTGATGGCAATTTAAAATCTGCTTGATTTATTGGAAAACTTGTGACAGTGTGACGGGAATGTCATCAATTGAGCAAAATAAAAATGTAGATAATTAAAATCCACTGAAGTCAAGTCATTTCTTGCAGGGTTTTGATGCTGAGCACAGAATAAACAGATTTTTTCTCTCAGAGACGAGGTTCTGACCTTTAGATTATTCTACTGAACATTCGTTATTCGTAATGCAACTGAACAACGTTTAGCCTCAGGCCTATCCATAAAAATTCGAAATATTCCACAAGTTCTAGAGCATCATGCACCTAAGGTAATGCTCGTTGACTACTATCAGTGATCCCGTCCTCAACAAAAAAGGATCGGAGCGCCGGATTTAGGCGCCATGTTGGTCCAGAAATCTTTACCGGTACGGCGTTCCGGTCGGCAAAAAAAAAGAACCGGAACGCCGTTCCGATGCGTTCCGGTCCCAACCGATCCCTGACTGCTATCAACGTTTAGTTGAAACCAACAAAGCTTCTTCAGGACTATGCTAAGAATATTCGTTCGTGGTCTCTGCCCGTAATATTGTCTTCGCTTTTATTACTTCCATGAGCAGAGCTCGCTCTGATCCTAATAATTCCTTGGTTCAGCTAAATACTTCATATGGGATTTTTATCTTCTTTGAAGCAGCACTGGCTTCTTATAACGTAATCCCTTCTGCCCATTCACTGATACTGGCTTCCTGAAACTAGATAACAACAGTGGCTTCTATCCCCACTAAACAACCGGGCTCAATCCCTCTCCTTCCCTTCACCCTCCCGCGTCGGGCCTCCCCACTCTCCCAGATTTCATAGTGCCGACGTGAGTTTGAGCTCATTTCTGATTAGATAAATATGTATATAATTCATAGGTTTCGTCTGCTTAAATATGCATAAAAAATTAGTGGCGAATCAACCTATTGTGGTATTGTATTTGTACAAACACAACTTACACACGTAACAATGATGATACTGGAAAGGAGGCAGTGCAGGGGAGACGTTTTTGAAATTATCACCAATAATAATAATAGTAGGCCTAATAATAATAGAAATATAAGAATGATGATGATGATGATGACGACGACGACGACGACGACGATGATGATGATGATGATGATGATAATAATAATAATAAAAATAAGCAATTCTTAATACCAATTGGATGGTTGGCCTAAGCCGCATCAAAGAATGGGAATAGCTTCTGTCGTGAAGCTAATATCTTATTTCCATTCACTTCGTTATTTTCCATGCATTGGATGGCTTCCTGAAACCCGCCTGTCGGATGTATACGGACTCTGGGTCTATTCGTGCATTCAAGCTGCGAGGCAGATGCTATTATGCGCTGCGTATGTTACTGATTTAAGCCGCTATAAATGCTAGACAAGGTAGAAGTTACAAGGATTTGAGTTATGAAGAAAGGTTTAAAAGGTGTGGACTAACAGCATTAGAGAGAAGGAGGAGCAGAGGAGACCTAATTGAAGCCTACAAGAGTGTTACTGGAAAGGAGGCAGTGCATTGGGAGAAGTTTTTTGAATTATCACCAAACATGGAAACTCTAAAACATAGATATAATTAAGAAACCGAAAGGAACATTAGAGCAGAAATTCTTCAGTGCAAGAGTACTAGACTTGTGGAATGAACTGGATGATAGTACCGTCTCAGTGGACACTATCACAGCTTTGAAGAGGAAGCTACAGGAGAGTTGGGGTAATAAGCATTACACGTTAACTTGTAGTGGTTCTGACACAGACTACACGTCTTCTGAACCACTTTAAACCCTTCTTGTGTATGTTAAGTCAATACCGTAAAGCTCCCGCAGAGACACGCAGGCTAATAGTAGACAGCCTGTCTGAAATTCACGGACTATGACCATGGCCCTCTACATGTTGACAATATATCCAGAGGGCCATGTACTGACTAAGAAAGGGAGCAACGACAGGCTATTATACGACGCTCGCAACACACGAATCCCAACTCCAAGTACTCCCTTGCAGATGGTAGAAAAACGGTTATCCCTCTGCATGCTGCCGTATTCTTGAAGGACGACATTTGCAACTGCGAAGAGCATGACTTCAGCAGAACAGTCGGCATCGATCCAGTGACTCCCTTGACCTTTGCTGTCCGCTTAGTAACCTGAAACTCCTTGGAATTGATGAGTCTGCTGTTGAATGAGAGACCTCGACAATAAGAAACAACAGCAAAAGAGAGAAACATCTCCAGGAACGCATTGCCTACTAGGTGACATCTGAAGTAAAAAACGAGTAAAATCTGCATGTTACCAATCAATTTATCGCGTTGCATATTCGTTTAATCGAAGGCAATCTTGCTGTCATAACGCAGCAAGTGAAACCGAATTAAGGTTATAGCTGTTTTAGCAATTAGCATTAGAAACCAAACTGGTCGAACCTATAAGTCTGTTTCTAATTATGTGGCTTATTGGATTAGCTAACAGTGCAGAGAGAGCGACAGGATTGTTTATCCTACCAGGAAGCAGCTATTATATGTTTTTAAGCATCAGACGCGATAAAAAGTTCTTATTGTCCTTGGTTGGGAGGGCAAATGGGTGGGGCCTAAGTCACAGATTGATCAACTATGACATGTTATAGAAACATCCTCCTATCTTGTGCATCAACTCTGCTGTGTATATAAATGCACATTTAGTATTATTAGTTACATAGAGATTATATATATCGGAAAAGAGACGGCAGCCTGTACAGTGGATTGTAGTATAGCAGGAAGAACGGTCTGCACGCACTTCCTTTACTTTAATTCAGAGGTGTCAAACATCTTTTAATGGTGGGCCAGTGACAATGCATTTTTCCAGTAGGTGGCGGGCCAGGTTGCCGGCGGCGCCTAGAGCAAAATGTGGTAGGGATCTGTGAGCTCGGTGAGCCCATCCTCAGAAAATTTCGGCAAAACCAAATTTGAAATGGTGTATTTTAAAGCATACAAACAGTCAAATTAGGTTTTGACAAAAATCTTAGTTTTGATCTTCATCATCATCAGTCACGAACACAACTCAATAGGCTGTACTCATTAAGCCTTCAAATGACAAATTTGAACTTTTCGTTTCAAATTGTATAGTCTTTAAGCAAGGCTCCGCGGGCCAGAGGAACATCTTCGGCGAACCAGAAATGGTCCGCGGGTCAGCTCTTTGACACCTCTGCTTTAACTAATCAAATTTGAGATAATTTTCTATAATAAAAAACCGCTTTGGAAATCTGCTTGCTAGAGTTCATAATTGACTCTAGGTGATTCTACTAGAAAAGAGCAAATCTTGCGCAGTTGAGTGACTGAAAGTCAAACTAAAAAGACTTCGATGATCAAAGGCGGAATTAGCTTAAAGTGGTAACAGGAAGCCAGTACCAATGAATGAAGGGGAAAAGGATTACTCAACATAAGAGGGATTCAGAAAATAGTGCTGTCTGGCATCTCGTTAAAATATTTAATAAGCATTGATTTTGAATAAATATTTAATAAATTACAAGCAGTTCGTCTACCAGAAGAATGTCCAATATCAGGGACATTTTCTTAATTACGCAACCACGCAATTAACCTCTCAGCCTCGTTATAAATAATGGCATAAGCGGCCAGCAATCTAGAGACGTCATTAAATCATGTTTCGTTATTGCTACAAAGAATTTATTTTCATGTCCAGCTGAACGAACCAAAGCATGGAAATTATTGATTTCATATTGAATTCTATAGTCAAAATTAAATGGCAACCAAAATGGGGACGATTTAAAGCGTGGGTGACTTTGTGGTGTAGATAAGAGAGATTCCACTTAAAAATGCTGCAAAACTGCGTCCGGGTGATATTATTCCAGGACTTTGGGGCAGACTTACACCACGACCACACTGTACGTCCTTGTTTAATACCCGTGCGAGTTTTTTTCTAACTCCTCCATGTTATTTGGCCAACGGCTGAGATCCTCGTAGGATATCCTATCAATATTTCACTTTTATATCGCCATCTCTCTAATGGCACCAACATTTAACGATGCAAAAAGGACCTCATCGAGCGTCGCTTCGAAGAAAGGCCGCACATACCATATGATTAGCATCTTGCACACATGCACACACCCACACCCACACCCACACACCCACACACACACACACACACACACACACACACACACACACACACACACACACACACACACACACACACACACACACACACACACACACACACACACACACACACACACACACACACACACACACACACACACACACACACACACACCACACACCACACGCACACACACACAGGCCTATTATACACGTAGACCATAGTTGTTAAAAACGGTAAAATTAAAATAAAAAAACGGGAAAAAAACGTCGTTCATTTTAAATAATAAAAAACGAAAAAAAACGGGAAAAAAACGGAAAAGAAAATAATTTGACTTTGCTACATCTTTTACAGCATTTTAAAATTAAAAACCTTGTTTACACAATTTAATTTTAATCAGCAAATAACATAAATTTATTAGTAAACACCAAGTAACGTAGAGCCTAATCTACAAAAAAATTATTTTCTTTTTCATAAGTTTGGTTTAAAAATAAATTGAGAAATTAAAATTATTGAAATCTTTCAAAATTTAAATTGTATACATAGGCCTAAGTCTACTTACAATTCTGACTTATAAGCTTATAAGAACTTGATTTGGAGTAGCCTAATATCCGTCAGTTTATCAGTCAATCTGAGATTACTGAGTACAAAGACAACATTTCGCATTTTGGATAACTTAGAAATTCAAATAACTTTTATAAATTTTATTTCCTGTTCTGTGTTGTTTATTTCTCAACTGATGACACTAAATTAATGACGTAAATTAGATGAATCCTTGAAAGTATGGATATAACGTAAGGGATATCAGACAAAAAGAGAATTAAACAAATAGTAACAGACAGTATATAAATAAATAAAGTTACATAAAAAATAAAAAACTGAAAAAGCGTGACGAAAAATAAAAAACGAAAAAAACGACTTTTTGGGGAAAAAATAAAAAACGAAAAAAACGTTTTATACAACTATGATGTAGACCTACATATTTACATATCTGCTATCCCTGCAAACGTAGGTGTATCTCTGAACATTTTATGGAATATATTTTAAGAACCTTACAAATGGAAGCTGCTACATGGGTAGGCCTATTGCATCGGAAAATGTCAGTGTTGACTATCAGGACGATAACCAAGCCATGTTATAAAAGTTCACTTCACACGACTATGGTAGGAAACAGAATTCACGGCTTTCAATGTTTCATTTATAGCTATAACTATAGCTATCATCTATACAAAAATTAGAACGAAATCGTGGTCCTTTTCGGCGTGGGTCCTCCCGGTTTGTAAACGCGTTTTTCTGGTTCGTTTCACTGAAGTGTTCGCTAAGCTGCCATTAATGTTCGCTCTCTCGCGTTCGTCAATGTTCGCTTTGCTTACGAACACAACACATCAACACAACGCTTCGCTCGTCTTTTATAGGCAATCGGTTGCTAAGGCCCGTTCCACCGTCGTCAAGGATAGGCCGCCCGTAAACAGAGTAGGTGGGGGAAATCACCGTGAATGTTCACGTGACGCCATCGGCAGAGAAAGGGATATGGAATAACATCCAACCTGTCTTCAGATCAGCTGAAAATGTTTCTTTAGCGATAACGTATCTTGTATCGGTAAAGTTCGAACTATCTATAAGCCTATGTAGGCGGTGCTAGACCTACATAATATATATTTCATATGCAGGGTGAATGTTTGGTTAAACGATCTTCTGACAATGTACTTCGTTTTAGTAAGACAGTCGTTGTTTATTTACCTACGAGGAAAGTCCCTAACACGATTCTTCAACGAACTTGTTTTTGAATATCGGTCTGAGCGCCTAACCAGTTGTACATAGCCTACGTGTATTATACACGGTGTATGGCTGACTATTGTTAAGGAATGCTAGACTAATGCATGGCCTTGCTAAGATTCTCATCAATCGACTAAGTGGTTTCGAAAAATTACTATAATCCGTCGGTAAATAAGTGGTATCTGCGAATCTGGAGATGCTCTTCATAGGCGGCAAACACAAAGGATTTTCGCCAAACAATAGCTGGCAGCTGTCGTCCTCTGTAGTCTCCAATCGCCTTTGTGTTGAGGAACGAGAATGATGGAGAGTCGAATGGGAAAAAAGATAATCGATCATCGATCCCTTTTGTCTGAGCACTGAAATCTTTCTCAACATTCCAGTTCCAAGAAGCTCAAAGACTCGCAGATGGATCTTATCAAAGGCCAACAGCAATGTGCAGTAATGGACCGCGTGGCGATTGGAAAATAACTCCCAGCGTATACGCCACGAAACTCCAGATGGATTAAGGTCTTGATTTGATTTGTGAGATAGCTTAACTGAAAATTGAAAGGTAGAAAGTGATATCATAATAGCGTCAAGGCCAAAGGTTTCCTACTATAAGGTCTGGGGAGCAGTGTAAGTTCCCCAGTGGGATCCACACTGCTAATTATTTGAGAGAAGCATCTTTGGAAAATTGACTACGTAGCTCTTCAATTGAGACTTAGGAATGTGCATTGATTTCTTGTTTCTGCTGTCAGACGCTTAGAACTTGAACTTGTAGTTTAGCATTATTCACGCTACACATAGAATGTTAGAGTGCACAAACAGTAATCAAAGGGAATGAACTCCATCGGCATCAGAGTTTGATGGGAAGAGGACCGAACAACCCGGCCTGGAGCTGATTGTACGGTGAAGACCGGGAATTAAATATTGATCCAGTCCCTAGTGGGTTGAACCCTCCCAACACCCGACATATTCAGTCTCTTTTAGCACATGCCCTGTTTATTCTACAAATATCGCAGTTCAATTAGTATATCGGCGATTGCGCAATAAAAAGTCTGCAAAATTAAACTTGAATACACAGCAACAGATCGAAAACAGCTTCGGACTCCCAATACAATACTTCCAATCTACGGTTTAAGCTGTGACTTCCCATGCAGGGTCTCTAAATATAGTGTAAATACCACCATTCGTCCGTTCTTTCGTCCGTTCTGTCGCTCGTTTGTTCCTTCATTCGTAATCGCAACTATAAACACAGATTTATATAGCGCCTCTTGAAGGGAAACTCACCAAGAGCGCAAACGTTCGCACAAGTATACACACTAGCGTACATACATACGCGCATATACACTTCTATGTCATCTACGTATACATATGATTGCATACCTGCATGCATATGCTTTATAGTACATTTATATATATATATATATCTAGACTTGAATACTTGCAGAGCCTTTAATCAGATATATAGTGGGTCAGTCAATTAATTATTTAGCAAATCAATAAATCAGTTGGTCAACCAACCGACAAGCCACCCAACCAACCGTCCAATAAACCAATCAATCGATGAATCGATGTGCATCTCGCACTCTGATACTTGTCAAAGATCGCGATTGTATTTTTGTTGAAGTCCAGTTCGTCGGTTCGTTGTTTGCCAATCGACAACGAATCGAGCATCATATTGGTTTTAATAAAGTCCCTCGAAGGGAGAGCATCCAGTCCTCTGCATATCTCCTCTGTCCCAGCCTCCACGTTCATCCGAAGCATCGAAAACAGCAATGTGGCTAAATAAATCAAAAGCCATACCTCATTAGATCCTAACCAAACAACGCTTCTGCTGCCTCTGGCCAACTGCGCCCGATCTGACAGACAACGATAGCCAACGATGGATGGATGGATGGATGGATGGATGGATGGATGGATGGATGGATGGATGGATGGATGATCTGATGGATGGATGGATGGATGGATGGATGGATGGATGGATGGATGGATGGATGGATGGATGGATGGATGGATGGATGGATGGATGGATGGATGGATGGATGGATGGATGGATGGATGGATGGATGGATGGATGGATGGATGGATGGATGGATGGATGGATGGATGGATGGATGGATGGATGGATGGATAGATGGATGGATGGATGGATGGATGGATGGATGGATGGATGGATGGATGGATGGATAGATGGATGGATGGATGCGATGGATGGATAGATCAGATGGATGGATGGATGGATGGATGGATGGATGGATGGATGGATGGATGGATGGATGGATGTATAGACAGACAGACAGACAGACACACAGACAGACAGACAGACAGACAGAACAGACAGACAGACAGACAGACAGACAGAGACAGATAGATAGATAGATAGATAGATAGATACAGACAGACAGACAGACAGAGACAGACATGCAGAGACAGATAGACACAAAACTGAAGGGGTGATAGATTACGTCCCTTAGCTTCACAGAGCAGATAAAACTGTTTCTGTTGTTTCTGTGTTAGACGTCATTAGAATCAATAGACAGAGGAGTCACGGCGTACAAAGCCTTCTCCTCCGTCATAACGTCATAATGTATGTCTCGTGATATATATATACAAACATCGTCTTGATAGGAAACCGTTATTTCGCCTCATACTATATGTTGATCCACAACGGACGCCATACATTTTTAATACTCTTACTGATGAAGATATTTACACATAATCACATCACATAATGCACTCTCTCTCTCTCTCTCTCTCTCTCTCTCTCTCTCTCTCTCTCTCTCTCTCTCTATATATATATATATATATATATATATATATATATATATATACATACATACTAGTATATATTCTATTCTATTCTATTTATGGACTTATAAAGCGCCTCTCGCAGTACAACCTAATCAGAAGCGCTTCCAGTGCGAAGGGCCCCTCGAAAAAGAAAAGTCTTAAGAGAACGAGCAGAAACAGTGGTACCTCCACTATTCCTCATATATAGGGCCTACATATATATCTCCCAATAGTTCCTACACCTACACTCATCCATACATCATCCTCCATCTCTTCATTTAACTCTATCATTATCTTCCTAAATCTCTCTCGTTCATGATGTCGCCTCGCCATTTGCGTACCGTAGCAACTTCGAGAGATCCTCAAAAAGGCAGCACGCACAAATATCTACATTCAACACACAAATACACATACATAATATGTAGTCTATAAGTATTCGCCTGTAAGCAAATCACGCATACATGTACGCAGCCTACGTGAAATGCATGACAACATCCATAGTCACAAAAAGGAATAAACTTGTCTTAGTTATTGTCGCATGCAATTGATCTCCAGTTCTGACTTCACAATCGTTTCTGTTGTTCCGATTGACATCTTATCCTCTGAATTGACAAACGTAGAGTTTCCATGGGGGACGGCCTAGAAACAGTGGCGGCTCTACAGGGGGGCCAGGGGGGCACTTGCCCCCCCCCAACTGAGGTTGTGGCCCCCCCAGTGGCCCCCCAAATTTTATTCCAAAATATTATGAAATATGGTATCATTTAATTTTGATATTTTCAAAGGTATTACTTACTTGCTTAAGCATGAAGCATAATGAAATCCGATGTTATTTTATCTGTGGTGTTTTCACAAACATGACCTATTTACTTCCTGAGAGTCTTAATTATTTTCTTGTCGTATAAGCTACATTCCTGCTATCCATCACTGACTCCCTATCCGCAAGTATACTGAGTACAGGGTAGCTGCCCTGGTATGGCGACATCACCAGCTAAGGCTTCGCCCAATTTACCTCCGAGAGCAATGCTGTCTGACTTCGGGTATCCCCAATGCTTTACGGAAAAGGGAGTTCTTTGGTTTCGTTCGCTCATACTGCAACTATGAAGAATCGAGCCTTTTCAGTGGTAGGCCCAGTGGTTTGGAACGTCCTTCCAGGCCCAGTGGTTTGGAACGTCCTTCCTTTAGACCTACGCCTACACACTGAGACTCTATCTGAAACCTTCCTCAACAAACTTAACACTGTACTACCCTGGTCTACCCTACCCAAACAGTGTGTTCACAAATGCCCAGGCTCTTTTCGGGCTCTGCTGCAGATAAAAACTCTGTGCATCGTTCTGAAGTGGACCCACAGACTGCATTTAGGCAACTTGTCTACATCCAGTTATTATATCATTCCGAACTAAATCGACAATTCTCTGACCATTCGCTTACTATTATGATTGGTATACAATCTTTAACGCCAAAACACAAGTCTTTTCTGATATTAGACATATCTGCAAAGCAAATATGTCTGATATTCGTTTCAGAGAGCAGTTTATCAATGCTGTTAGTTGAATGTGTTCGTGCAGAGTCGATTATCATTGGTGCCTTTGTGGAACAGTTTGACTCTAGGCATGACAGTCTTAATAAAACTTGCACTTAATTAAAAGTGCATGTATTGTTTGTAGTTTCTAGGTTTTACTTTTAACAAAGTGAGTCTGTTTCCATTTGTGTCTTAACTTGAGGCTGTTGATTAAACAATTCATGTAAACGAATATATATATATATGTATATATATATATATATATATATGTAACTCCAATACAGGTCTCTTGTCACCATTATCACTTTTGACGAAAATAGACTGGCCCCTCCATCTGTTTCCCCGGCCCCCCCCGTGGCCCCCTGTTGCAAAAGTCTAGAGCCGCCACTGCCTAGAAAGAAGAAGAACGTTTACAGTATGACCTGTATACTTTAGCAGCAGTTAGTTAGGCCTATTAAAAGGAAAGGCGGAATAAAACAAATAAATGAAAAAAATAAAATAAATAAATAAATAAAACAACTAAAACAAATAGGTTTAAAGTTGCAAATCTTCTATTACGGTGAAACAGTGAATTAGTTTAGTATAAGTAATTAACCAAGACTTGGTCTGGATCAGTTTTATGTCAATCCTCGTCCACAACGCTTGACCAATATACGCTCGCCTTGACTTCGACTGACCAATGACTTCAGCAATCAATTATTTCATCGCGAGGAACTCATCTGTAGACGTGCATACATATACACTCACTCACATGCTGGCATATTTACTTTATATTATATACACAGGCAGACATATAGGCAGGCAGAAAGACAGAGGCACGCATTCATGCATTGACACATGCATACATACAGACACGTACATATTGTTTCCTAAAATAATGTCCTTCAGTGCATGTCATTGGCTTGCTTAATTTGAAGACTTTCTGCAGCGCCATCCATTGGTCAGCGTTCAAGTCCTGCCTTCTAATGATCGTTCTTACATAACCTAAAGAGTCTTCCTCTGTTTAGTCTCGCTCTTAGTCTCACTCAATGAGCCTCTTGTTTCGGTAGTATGTTACTGTTTTACGGTTGCCTATTTGTCTTCCTTGCCATTGTTTCCTCATACGGTGGATGCACCGGGGTTTAACAACACTGAGCCTGGTTAGTGCATGGATGGGCGACTAAAGTATAGTTATTGTATGGATGGGTGACCATCGCGTGACAGACATGGTGCTACAATTCCTTTGCCATCCGGTGGCATGCTCCATCAACTAGATCACAGTTTAGACTCCGCCGACTAAAGACCCTGAGCAGGCTGCTTTTTGGCGCACAGGTGCCTCTACCACCAAGCATTATAAGTAGGGAATGCCCAATTAGCATTTTTTGGCCGTTTTCAGATTCCGGATAGTAACTGGATAGTTGGCCTGCTTTTCGGGAGTCGATCAGATTAATCAGCAATATTTATTTTCGTTTGCAAAGATATAATAATTATTAAAGTTAAACCAAGGGATGTGATTCAAACGAGGGTTTATTCACTGAACTATTTCATTTTATTAAACGGATTTTCAATGATAAAGATTAAAAATTACCGCGGAAGGTCGCACAAACGGGTTACTACTTTTTGTATCAATGAAAGAAGAAATTGTTTTTGGTAAAAAATATAACTTTTTGGTATTTGAATCAGTAGTCTTGTAATGCGCCGAATCCTATTGATACCGATTAGTGCAAAATCTGGCCCGAACCGATTTCCGGCCAAATAATCTGCTCTTCCATAATTATAATTTTGCATAATACCGGCGTCACCTGGAAAATGAGCCAGTCCTGTTACGAACTGGTCCTATAAGAAGGACACAGAGAGGTTCATCTCTGGATGTTTCAAGGATTAACGGCTGAAGATATCTCAAAACAAATGCTTCAAGCATCACAAAACAATTTACGCTTTACGAATTACATCAAATCGCCCAATGCTGAGATGCATGCAACTTAAAATATAAATTGACCAACAATTCGGTATGTTAATCAATGGCCTCGGGAACAAATGTAAGTCGCTTGTAGGCCTATATGTTGAGCCGAAACTTTCAGCGTGCCTTCTATTCTCTTTTGTATAACAATTGCAAATGCGATGTCCAATATGGAGCAAATATTTCGTTTGAAGAGCTGCTGACAGTCTGAATGGCGCGTGGAAAACAGGAAATCGCTCTTGTCACGATCGGCTTATTGAGGCAACGTACCAATCTGAATCTACAAAACATCAGCGATGCCTGTCCACTTTATGACACTCGCTGTAAATGCAAACCATCATCATCACCATCATTACCATCATTACCATCATCATCATCATCATCATCATCATCATCATCATCATCATCATCATCATCATCATCATCATCATCATCATCATCATCATCATCATCATCATCATCATCATCATCATCATCATCATTATTATTATTATCATTATCATCATATTATTATTATTACTATTATTATTATTATTATTATTATTATTATTTTTATTATTATTATTATTATTATCATCATTATTATTATTATTATTATTATTATTATTATTATTATTATTATTATTATTATTATTATTACGGGATTGGAAGGCTATGTCCTTCAGAGCGCTGGAACGCTATGTATGCAGTATATAAATATTTGTTTATTTGGTAATCAAACTGACAGACCGCAGCCCGATACAAAGCCATGCACAATATGGAGCTGGACATCTGGTCATCTGTTTGTAAGTATGTCAAGGTCTGTCTGTCTGCTTGTTTGTTTGCCTGTCAGTCACTTTGGTCTGTCTGTGTGTCTGTCCATGAGGTTGTCGTTCTTTCGTCAGTCGATTCCACGTTCAGAAAGGTTACACAAAAATATTTGTGTGTGCTTGGTGCGCGAGCGTGTGTGACCTGCTATGGCCTAGACTGCCGGGCATAAATGCAGAACCTGCTTACTGTTTCCATAGCGATTGCGTCCTCGAAACGAATATGTCTTGTTTCCATAAGACGGTCACATATGAATGTTACCATATGGGGAACCATATCCATCGTCCTTTAGCTCCCGTCCTTTAGCTCCCATCCTCTGGACCTGTCAATCTCACCCTGTCAGTCTCTAACTGTCACTGCCTTTGTGGGAAAGTCTGTCTGTCTATCTGTGCGTGACTCGTGAGTAGATGAGCGAGCTAATGACTGACTTAATAGTTTATCGAATAAATATCCATAATAAAATGAATTAACATGCGAGAGACAGTTAAGACTAAACTAATTAGTCCTATGCTGAAGGCAGTCGCCTCATCTCATGTGGATGATAGGTTTCTTGCGCTTCCCATAATTAATCGCTTGAGCATTGGGACTACTAGTCCGTATTGCAACAGGCCTGCTCGCCTGGGAGGCTGATGTATGTACTCCGCACGAGAGTCCCTGCGGAGCGAACGTCATTCGCGGCTTGTCATGGAGCCTTCGACCGGGCCGGACTACCAGACACGCGTTATTAATTACATCATTTGGCGTAACCTCACCAAACCCGGTTTCCCTGCTACAAAACCGGCAACTGGACACTGCGGCAGGTGTGTTGTGAGACATCCAGTTGGCGTGACTCTTATCCCGTGGGAGAATGACAGCTGTCTTGCAAGGGTTCCCACTGTTACTGATAGGCCTGCAGAATGGTAGCGCGTCAGATCATCTGAGGTCGCGGGTGCTCCTGAGATAGCAGCTGAGAGAAAAATATCAAAATATACAGATATTTAGTTATCATATAGTACTGCTTTGTGCCCTTGGCCTTTGAAACCATGGACCCGAAGGATCAAGGTGGCCTTGGCAACGCCTGGCCCTCATCAAATGATTTCGCCTTGCTCAAATATCGGAAGATAAGATTGATTTACTCTAACATATTAATCTATGGCCACCATCCATCACTTCAATACAGTCGTTTTTTGCAACGTATATTACACCAATAAAACCATTAGACAGGACTAGTCATTCAAGAACAAATCTTCCTTAATTGTTGTAATGATGAAGATTTCGGAACTAAGATTACTGAGACTCGACCAGATCAGAGACTTCCAAATAGGTGAATTCTATTATCGGCTTGAACATGGGCTCCTCCCCCGATATTTAAGGGCTTCCTCCAGCACGTCTCTGACATCCATTCGTACCCTACTAGGAATACCTCTGCTTACCGCCCTGTTTCAGCTCACACTAATACCAGACGTTTCACTATCAAGTCCTATGGTACTCAAGTATGGAATAAAATACCACCGGTAATACGTCTCACCAATAATCTATTGACCTTTAAAAAGAGATTGCGTACTTTACTACTTTCTTCCACATTATAAATTAGCATTTTTCATAAAGTGTAAATAGCCGCGTGTAGTTAAGATAATAGTTAAGTTCTTAGTTAAGAATAATCTAGTATTTTGCTAACTGGAAGTGTAGACTTTATTGATTAATTGACTGTATTGAACTTTGGGGTTCAGCCATTAGATTGGGAAATTTGTTCACTGTGTTGACCATCTTGGTGATTTTTTTTGCTGTAATTGCTATTAGGGTGGCCCTACTCAGCGGGATTCCTTTATCCCTTCTGGGTTTCCCTTTGCTTGCCAAAGTAGTACCCCTTTTGTGTTTAATGATGTTTTATTATTTTTAATTTGGTTGCAATAAAAGAAGATTTGATTTGATTTGATTTGATCATAATTATGTGACTCGGGTAGAATAATAATTATAGCTGAACAAAACAGAACAATGAGCAGCAATCGTACAATTGTTTGTTTTCTAGCTGGATCAGCTATTTCTCAATCTGTATAAGCATCGCCAACTTTGCACAGGCATTGTTTATTAATGGGAATTATGTTGTCACCAGTAGGCCTAAACGTTCTTGTGGTAGATAGAAGGTTGATCCCATGCTTCGGTTGATTTCATGAATGAAGATGAGTCTTAGAGCATGCTCTAAATGTTCGACAGTGTATGACTTATCGTCTGCATAGTTTTACTGAATGCTTTTCTCCGTCTGCGTTCCTGTATGAGCCAAGAACCAATCACCAGATGACCGCAATATATTAAAAAATGGACGATTGACGATGAAGGATCCATAGATGATCTATTGGATGATCATTGATTGATTGATTGATGGATTGTAGATGGATGCGCAGAAAGTCGCCATTACTTGATTAAAGTCAATATCGTGGCGATAAAAATCGTCCAGCATCTTCGATTTCTGTCGTCATTTCTCTCCACGGAGTCTTGAGGAATGGGTAGAAGGAGGGATATAGATCACTCAGCCTATGGGCTGGGTGGTGTGATGCGGAAGTAAAGAAGCGGACGAGGTATGGTGGTGGTGGAAGGAAGGGATGAATCGATTCAACATCAAATCAATTGCTCCGGACAGACCAGTTCGCGGGATTTACATCTTTCGAAAAAACCGTCGACGTCTATGTAAATTGAAATCGAAGGTAAAAGCAAGAATTTTCAGACGGGCGAAATTCCTGGAGGCTTTATTCCCATTGGGGGCGCAGTCGGTGGGTGGGGTTGGTCGAATAGATGGTGCAATGGTATACCAAACGCTGTCACCTTTGTCCTACCAATTCTGGATGATCTCAAACGAAACGGTTGGAGAATCAATATAGAGAAGCGCCTTCTCTGAAATAGGAATGGACATAACACCACACAAAAATGAATTAAGAAGAAAGTATGTCAATAAGGAGCAAAGAAAACAGGTAGAAAATCAAAAGATAAAAGAAAAAGGGAAGAACGGGAATAACATGAAGGACAGTAAATTGACAGAGGGCAACGGAAAGTAGAGGAAAAGAAATAGACTAAAACTAAAGAAAATGAAATTAAAATTCAGGCTATCATATAAGAAATAAAAGGAAACTGTCAATATGCAATATAATAGTTAATGGAAGAAATAAGATAAATACAAAGTATACAAACGAAATACTGAACAGAAAATTATAAGAATGGAAAAGTAAGAAAAATCATAGAAAGAAAAGAAGTGAAGATAATAAAGATGCAACGCTGTTAAATTCGGTTGAGTGATGGATAATCGATTGGCTGGCATGCAGTCCTGAAATCTCCTCATCCGGGTCATCCTATTCATTTGCATATGCAAATATGTCCGGTTCAGAAGGTCATTTCGTGATGCAGAAGTACACGCAGGCGTTTCCGACGACGGAGAGAAGACTCGGTTTGCTCTTCTGCGGGTCGAGTCGATGGTTGACAGCGTTTTATATCATACGGAACGAACGCCTGCAGCGAATTGCTTTGCTCCGCGAATCTGTCAATATGCCTTGCTAATAATGAAGGCGATGGCGGACCCGAAGCGAAGGAGCTCTGGACTGACTCTCCTTCTCTATGACAACTAGAAAGAAATTGATATTATGGCAGACACACACACACACGACGCCCAGACAGACAAACGTTGTATGGACAGATTGCAGAATTAGGAGCTGCTATACTACAGATATATATAGATTCAGACTAGGTACATTGATACGTACATTGAGTGTCAGTCAGTGTATGAGTATCAACCCACTCACTGCATGTAGGTACGCATTGAAATGCGTTTTTGAGCATCTGTACAACGCTGGGCGTGCATACTTGGTTTTCCATTTACATCCTTACGCTGATGATATTAAGCGCTATATTACATTTGACAATTTCTCAACTTCTAGCTTTTTTACTATTTTATCGGAGTTTTTTTTTTAGCCGTGTGCAGTCCTGGCTGGCAGAAAATATAATAGACTGCTCTTAAATCAACCCAAGACAGGTCGTAGTTTTTGTAATATGAAGCTTCTGGACAAATTTAAGTAAGTGAGTAAGTGTGCTCTTTATTAAACGCTGGCAAAGGCACAGCGCTGTACATACAAAGTTATACAAAGCTATCAAATAGTAGCTGAAAAGTTAGTAAATAATAATTAAACTAAAAACACTGTGGCCTAGCTGTACAACGTCCTAGTCAGGAAACCGTGCCTGGTGAGAGAATCAAATCTATAAAGAACACGGTTATGTGGGCGCAGTCTTGGTCGGCTTTTTTTTTACAGAGTTCCTCAACAGTAGGGAAAGATTTGGGTCGGAAGCCAAAGCGTACCAGCTTACGGACCAGAGCACTTAGAGAAAATCGCTATCAGTGTACACTTTGGGCAATTTTAATTTATCAGTTTGTTTTGTCACTCGTCTGTGTAACTGTTGCCAACTCCCTTTGTGGAGATGCACTTATCGTTATTATTATTATTATTAATGTTATTATTGCTACCACCGACCACCACCACCACCACCACCACCACCACCACCACCACCACCACCACCACCACCACCACCACCACCACCACTACACCACCACCACCACCTACCACTACTATTATTTCTATAAAATATTTCGCTGCTGACAATTATGCCATTTATATCAGCCTTTTCAGTAGAGTCAGCATACAGCCATTGTTTCAGCTAGCCTAATTGTGAGACGGCGTCAGCCGAGTGTGGTTGCAGTCCGTATATTTGACTAATTCCCTCTGTGCTGTGGTTGACTGTCACTCTGTCGAGGGGCCTCGAGATATTCGGCGACGGACACTGACAACTGAAATTGAGTGTCTCGCCTTCGGGTTCGACGCTTCTCTGCATAATTCATTAAGTTATGGAATAATTTTCTGTAGTCTGCCAACCGAATTATACTTCCTCAGGGTGTCATCTATTCACAGCGTCATGAGCATACCTTTCCTGAGTGTTGGTGCAGTCTGTATTTGACTAAGCCCCTATGCAGTTTTGACAGAGCCCAGAAGGAACCAACCAGGTCAATAATTTGACCTCTAAGCGCATACGCTGGTGTCCTTAATATGTGAAAAGGATTTTCTTCGCTCTGTGGTCTGATTTATTGCACCGGAAGTTGAGGATGTTACATTTAACGGAGATATCTTGCAGACTGACGACATCAGATTCTGTCGGATGGGATGGGAGGTCGTTTGGCCTATTACGTTTCAGTTCGGTTCTAAGTCTTATGTCTTTAGTAGGCCTACCTATGTTTAAACATTGTAGGGAATATGTTGCAGCTGCAGAGTTTACGATGGCACTTAAGGTGGCCAGCAGGAAATACGCGAAACAGTCGTTTTCAGGCCCGAATTAAGGGGGTGCTAAGGGCTCTGCAGCACACGACCCGCAGTTTTGAGGGGTTCGCATTTTATAAATAGGCCTATGTGCGTAGTGGACCGGTGGTTGTCAGAGAGGGACTTTTGGAAGGTAATCACAGCACCCGGGCCCTCACTAGCCTTAATGCGGCCCTGGTAGTTTTAGAAATGTTTCTTCGTGTAGCATTGAACTGGCAATCAGGTAGGCCCTACATGAGTTAGTTTATACGATAATTTATGTTTTAAGTGACGAAAAATTAGTTGAAATACTGAGGACCGAATGACAGCGCAATGCACATTGCAACGTTATCTGAAATAACGTCGGTTGCATTTTCTGCTTCGATGACTCCTGTTTAGCGATTGGCTTTCCCTCAGTTCCTTCTGCTAAGCTGGCGCTTATAGATAAATAACCACGGAAAATCTGAGCACAGAATAGAAAAACGACACTTTGGAGGCTTCTTTGTTAAGTTGGATAGCTTGAATAAGTTTAAGTTTAGACCCCAAATATTCATAAAATTCGGATGTTCCAATTTGCTTTAATTTCAAGGTTTTTTCAATTCACTGGGGAGAGCCACCAGTCGTAACTCAACGATGATATATTGTTATTTGACATGCATATAGTCCGTTGGCCGCTATGTAAGCCTTGCGTATCGACCTCTGTATATAGTGTGCCGACCATAGCTATTGAAACCCTGGTCGAATAGAAGGGCTGTCGAATATATATCGAACAGAGGGAGAGCGACAGACAGGCAGACAGACTTGTACAGACAGAGAGGCAGATAGACAGATGGACAGGCAGGATTTAATAATACTGATGGTCAATAACTGATGACTGCGTCCACGCTCATTGGCTGCAGACTATGGAGCTGTTATGCCAGAGACGTGGAAGAGGAAAGAAATCATATGAAAGAGACTCCGGCTAAGGACAATCCGCTTTAGACATCTGCAGCTGTCTGTGAAAGACAGAGCTTTCAAGAGCAGACACTGAATGCAGAGGCAGAAAAACAGGAAAACAGGATAATGTTTAACGCGGCTTCATATGTGAAATGTTTTCGTAATTTTGGCTCCAGTTAGCTATGAGGCCTGTGATCATTCGTGTAGGTGGGGCCACGTATTTACGCAGGTCAGCCTTTCGTAAGCGGCACGTTATTTGAACGACGTTTAGACAATGAAGTGCTAGAAGATTAGGCTTTACTTAACTCATTGGACTTGCAAATCCCTGCGCCCCTGACGTCATGTGTCTGCCAGTATTTCCGTGTGCTATATATGGAACCCACATGTGTGCAGAGACGACGACTATAGCAGGAAACAAAAACGTGCAGTCGAGAGCTTGATCCAGCTCGTCTCACTGACTGAGTTTTTAGCGCGAGACAACCCTTCAACACGCTGTCTGTGAGGAAGTAAACTTGGAGGTTCCAGGAAAATTAAGAAAATATTTGTTCACGTTGATAACTGAAAAGTCGATTTCTCTTCGTTGCGGTCACGAAATTTAGGGAGGCTGAGACATATGGCAAACACATGAGTGAAGAACAAACATTGACGTGAACCGATATATTGGGGCAGTGTGCTTAGTGCAGTTATCTCTTATAATGCGAGGGCGTTTGCAGAGATTTATCGGGTCTCGTGACTATAGCAAAATGCACAGCTGTTTACTCAGAGGACAGGGAAACAGACTGACAAGCAGGCAGACAGGCAGATAGACAGACAATGGAAAGACACCAACCAGAGCAAGTGAATACGTCCAAAACCTACAGATAATTAGATTTACAGAAGAAGACAGACTGATATGGATAGGTGCAAACCAAAAGATAAATGAACTATGAAGGAGACAAACAGAAAGAAAGACACAAAATGATCGAGTAGAAGACGGCAAATGTTATCTGTTTAAAGTGGACGACCCGAACCACCAAAGGCAGATCCGTTGATCAATCACCAAGAGCAGATCGGTTCTAATAGAAGTCATCATGTATACTTGCATCTGTTCGTTCTGTGTCTGACGCATATTTTGCTGCCAGATGATGTTGTTGTTGTTGGTGCTGCTGCAGAATCTTTCGATGGAGGATTCCTGCTTGCTTGTTTACTGTTTAACGACCACTGTGTGGTAACAAAGACCATTAGCGTCGCCCTCCTCCTTTATCCAGGCTTGGGACTGGCACTGTCAGAAAGCGAACAGTGGCGGAGTTATGGAGGATTCTGTTTTTGAGTCTAGTATAAAAGGAACCGAGCGGTTCCAACACTTTCAGGGTCTTCGCCGCATATTATTAGCCAGATGTCTCATCCAATCCGGTAATCGTTTCCCGTGGCATCCTGCTAATGGATGAGACCGAACGAAGCGTCATCTCTCATCTCCGTAAATCTCCACCACACCCACACACATACAAACCTACACACACGCACACCTATACAGCACACGCACGCACACCTGTATATGTATATATATAATATTATATATACAACTGTGCATAAATAAATATAAGGTTATATATACGTACATGTATATGCGCACGTTTATATATACACGAGTGTTTCCATTAGAATTGCAAATGGCCTGAGGTCGAACAGAGACTGACCAGCTAATTGCAGTGCATGTGTATGAGCACAGACAGCCAAGCGGACACAGAGGCAGACAGAGACCAGACCTAGGGACAGACAGAGGAACCCTGAGGCAGAGGGGGTAGAATTAGCTTAGATGCAGCGTGGAAAATTCATGGATGGACGTTGAGTGGCAACGGCCATTTTCAGCCGATGCTCTCAATTCAACGGATCCTCGGTCCAATAATAGGAAGAGAAAGTGGTCAGGAGAAGGAAGTGTAGGTGGAATGGAAGGAGGAGGAGGAGGAGGAGGAGGAGGAGGAGGAGGAGAAAGTGGAAGCCAAGGTTTCTCCGGCTCTGTCTCTCTTGCTATCTCTCACTCTCTCTCTCTGTCTCTCCTGTCTCTTTCTGTCTCTCTGTCTCTCTTTGTTTCTCTGTCTGTCATTCTCTGTCTCAGTCTGTCTATCTCTGTCTGTCTCTGTCTGCCTGTCTCTCTCTCTGCCTATCTGTCTGTGTCTGTCTGTGTCTGTCTGTGTCTGTCTGTGTCTGTCTGTGTCTGTCTGTGTCTGTCTGTCTGTCTGTGTCTGTCTGTCTGTGTCTGTCTGTGTCTGTCTGTGTCTGTCTGTGTCTGTCTGTGTCTGTCTGGCTCTGTCTGTCTCTGTCTGTCTGTCTCTCTCTTACTTTCTCTCTCTCTCTCTCTCTCTGGACCCAGAAAGGACTAATAAAATTCTGAAAGATGTAGTAAATCATAGTAAATAACACTGGCCCGCTCGATGGTTGATTGGTCAACTGCTGCGTTTTTTATATTTCAGGAATTCAAAAGGACTTCTATAAAGGTCTTCCGTAGTATGCTGTGAAACGTCAACTATTATTGCATAGCGTCATACGGTAAAGTTCTTGCGCGAAACATATTATAGATAGTTTTTAATTTATTATTTGAATTGCTTCAAACTCTATTTTACCACTTCAACAACGAGCGTGTACTAAAAGTGATTGGGAAACCATTTCAGCTCGTCGTTAAACTCAAAGCAACCTTGTAAGGTTCGTAAAACGCATTACATGGGCCTAAGTGCTCAGGTACATATATATAGCCTACGTGCTATATATGTTACAGTGAATGTGTATTATCAGGGAATGTGTATATACCCTGAAATTTTTAGGGTAGATGCATATTCCCTGATTCACTCGGGGAATGTATACAATCCCTGAAATAACCAGGGTATATACATATACCCTGAAATTTTCGAGTGATTTCTATACACTTACCCTGACTACAATAACACATTAAGCCAGATTTTGATACACATACCCTGAAAATTTCAGGGTATGTGTAACATCTACTGTTACATTTCACATATCTATGCACATACCCTGAAAATTTCAGGGTATGTGTAACATTTACTGTTACATTTCACACTGTGTGATAGGCATCTGCCAAACCGGCAGATTACCTTAACCGCCACATCTTAACCGTGGTTCACAGAGCAATTTCTTCATCTCTGGAGACGTCAGCATCCAGCAGAAGCTCGTTTTCTCTGAGTTTATATTTGTTTCTGATTTGGTTCTGTTGCCACTTCACCTGACGCTGGAGAGTTGTCTGCGGTCGAAGTAGGCTATAATCTAGATGATGTCAACTACTGAGTTGATAGGCAACCTCAGCCGCGAGCTGTGTAGACAACGGACGAAGAGCACAGTATTTGGTCAGATGATTTTGGTATACCATGATCCATTTGTGATGTCCACTAGGCATGGACTGCATATCAATCAAGTCCACTTGTCCACGTGAGCCATAGTCCGTCATCACTCGATATGTTGTCGTACTTGACAGCCAATACATAAAACAAACAGATGTACATGCCTCAAAGTTTTTGTGAAATGGAACAGTAGATGTTATACATACCCTGAAATTTTCAGGGTATGTGCATAGAAATCTGGCTTAACGTTTGATTGTAAAGCCTTTCAGGGTATGTGTGTAGAAATCACATGAAATTTTCAGGGTATATGTATATACCCTGGTTTTTTCAGGGAATGTATACATTCCCCGAGTGAATCAGGGAATATGCATCTACCCTGAAAATTTCAGGGTATATACACATTCTCTGATAATACACATTCACTGTAACATATATACAACAAGACAGCAGGAGCTGGCCAAAGCACAGTACTAAGACGAACTTTAGTTGTGAGCGTCGTTAACACAAAAGAAATCGTTGGCAAGTAATTACAACAACCTAAACCAACAGAACCTTAATTACTACAACCTAAACCAATAGGACCTTGATTACAACAGCCTAAACCAATAGGACCTTTATTACAACAGTAATAAGACAACAGCCTAAACCAAAAGGACCTTCTGAAGTGCCTTCTGAAGTGCCTTCAAATTGCGCATTCTTCTTCTTCGCATTCTTTTTCTTCACATTCTTCTTCTTCGCATTCTTGAATTCTTCTTCTTCGCATAATTATAGCCTTAGGGAAAATGGAAGAGAGGATGAGTGGAACGGGCAATATTGTATAAAGTAATAAACAAACTGAAAAGGAAAGACTTAAAAATAAGTTTCACAAAGATCGACTAAATCAACAAAGTGGTCTGCAAAGATCCTGCAGAGGAGATATTATTATGATCAATTGGTACATTGCCGATGCAGATGCCTATTATCTTCAATATTTCTTATATATGTATATATTCTTATATATTCTTATATATTCTTATATATTTCTAGTATATGTGCATACACTTGTTCATACGCTTTACAGCCAACTGCAAAGCCATGTAGCTAAATGTGTTTATTCAAACTCCTGTATTTATATGTATTTATGCGTAAGGCTGCACTTATAAAAATTAAAAACGTTGTCTCAAGAGGTAAGCGATGCGTCTATGAGTTTCAATTGTGTATTGGCGAATGTTCTTCCCGATTTCCCGACCATAAATCCCTGTCTTCTATAGAATTGAAGTAATCGATAATCCTGATGCGGAGTTTCCTGTCCCAAAGGAACCGGAGAAAATTGTTCTCAATTCCCGAACGTCGTTCTCTGCATTGATATGGCACATCTAGAGATTTAGTAGAATATTAAATTAATTCGTTGTCATTGTTGTGGAAATCGGATTCAATTGGGGAGGTGGAATAGTATAAAGAATAGCACTCTTGCCTGAAGTTTTCACGGACCCGGTCCGATTCTCGTAAGGCCCCCTGAGTTTAGCTCATGCTTTCATTCCCTAGGTGGCAGCAAAAGTACAATGAGCTCGTGCCTTGCATGGCTGCAACTTTGTTGATTTATGTCTTCTGTAATTTGTGTTCTTGTGAATTGTTTAATCGTCGTAACATGTACATATACAGCGCAGTGCGTTTGTCAGGCGCTTCATTAAAATTTTTAAATATTATTATTATTTTTGTTATATTTAATTCTTTTGCAGAGGAAAGTGTTCAGAAAGAGCACATACAACCAACGTTCCCTCTAATATTTTTCCTGTGTGCGCGGAACTGACGGTTGTTTGAGCAGCCTAATTTTCCTCGTGAGCAATAGGCTAAAACTGAGCAACACATTTTTAGAAACATTTGTATTATAAATTGTAACTACAGACTACAGTATGCTGACTAAATAGGCCTACACGTTTGCAATAATGTCTTTTTTTATTTAAGAAGATGTATGGCTTAGAAATCACGAATAGTTTTACGAATGCAAAACTATACCTTCATGATGTAGGAAGCTACATGTAGTTCTTATTCTATAGCATCAAAATAATCAGGGCCGTTGATAAGGTCCTGCGAATGTGGGTGCAAAATGTTACCACAAAGGCCGTGTCGGTTGAGCGGCCGTTGGTTTTTATATCCCATTTATCCCTTATAGTTATAATCCTTATACACACTAGTAAAACTCGGCTCAGAGGCCCACTGTGCACTGCACCGTTTGCACCTATGGTAAAAACGGCCCTGAAAATAATGCTGAACGTTAAAGTTTCTGCCGCCTATCTTTCTGCGACAACCATAATTAGGCCTATAGTTGATAAACTCCGTCGATATTGACTTCCAATCCAGAGCCCTGAAACGACTTTATCCTCATCATCAAGTTCTGTCTCTACTAGCTCACTAAGCCATTCGGTTTTAAACTTTGAACTACACTTTTTCTTTGCAAAACTGTCCAATATAGTCCCGTTCGCTTTACGTTTCGACATCGATTACTTTGAATGACACAGAAGTGACAGAAATATCATGTTGTAAGACACTGGTTTAAACTTCCAAAGTGGAATTCGACACAGATAATCTGATTAACATACAGCCTGTGTGACTCAGGCTTGGCCATACGGGCGGTTACAGCATGGCATCACCTGTTGGAAGCTCGTTAACCAGCAGGCGCAGCAGCCGGGCGGCAAGGCAGTTCACAAGCATCAGCATCCCCTCTAATTAATCTGGCGCGCCAAGCTGGTTACGCGTGAACGCAGAATTCGGCAGGACGTTCCAGTTGATTGACACAGACAGATACTGGATTTGCGGTGTCAACTCTCCTCGTATGATCACTGTCTTATCTGTTAATACAGACTGGTCTACTCATCTGCTGCAGCCGCACACAGATCTTGACCTTCCGTTGACTTAAGTTAAAGATATGTAAGTAGGTTAATAATTCAATGGCCTAGACCTACTTTAAGTTAAGTAAAACTCTAGCTCATAAGTATTTCCTACCAACACTTGTGCGCGGAATTTTGAAACTGCTGCGCGGCATTTTCTAACGAGCTGCGCGGCCGCGCAGCCGCGCAGCTTAGAGGGAACATTGCATACAACTACCTTACTATGATCTCATCGTTCGTCTTATTAGATAAGCTTCGTTTCCATACATAAGCCTAATTGTCGTGCACATTTTGAAGGTTTTGCAGATGTTACAATTTTGCATTGTTCATAGTCTTTGTTCAGCTATTGAATTTTTGTAATAATTAAATTTTCTGTATATTTTTAACGGTCAAACCTTTTCCATTTCCTTAAAGCAATCTGTTTTTCATACTTCGTTCTCGCAGTGGCCATTGACGTACTGAGACTAAGGGAGGTTGTGAAACTAAGGGAACTTAGGCACAGGCACGTGCATGAAACTTACACAGACAGACAGACAGACATATAGACGAAGACAGTGAGACAATGGAAGAGTGATCAAAATGGCAAACATACATCTGTATTTATTCATTCAGAGCATTTATAAAGCGCCCTTGAAGAACCTACTCGGGAGCTCTGCCAGCCCAGCCACGGCTAAAGAAACAAGACTTGAGGGACTTGTAGAACCCTGCCGGATGGATCATAAGTAAAGAGCGGATCCTAAGCGGGAGGTCATTCCAGATGGAAGGGCCGACAACCGAAAAAATACGGCGCTACCTAATAGCCAAGCGAGCACGTGGAACTAGGAGCTCACCCCTCGTCGCAGAGCGAAGCACCCGACGCGCTGCAACGTCGGACACTGGGCGGCAAAGATAGCGCAAGATAAGATGGATATATATAGCTGGACATTAATATAGCGCCTTTGCATAGACTCATAAATGTGCAGTATAAGACCTTTGAGCAAAGAAGAGAAAGAAACTGCAGAAGGATGAAGAATGCGTTTAAAGAAGACTCTAAAAGCGTACTAGATAAAAGGGGGAAACGCTCGTACCCCAGAGACGCGATTCAGGGGTTATGGTTCAAAGGGAGAGGAGGCGGTGTATAAGCAAATGGCTTTGGGGTTGGGAACAAAAGCGAAGCATTGAGACAGTTCACATGGTCTTGCAACAGCGAAATGTTCATTAGATTTCATCCACATTTCTAATTCGATTTTTCCTCTTGTGACACATCAAAGCAGTCGTGTCATGAGGCGATCATTCGACTTATCGTTCAGACTCACGGCCGGTCTCGTCCTCCTCCTTCTCCTTCTCCTTCCTCCTCTTCCTTTTCCTCCTCTTCCTTTTCCTCCTCTTCCTTCTCCTCTTCTTCCTCCTCCTCCTCCTCTTCCTTCCGCATCCTCCTCTCCTTATAGGCTCGTGTTCATTCGTGTTAGAGTTTCATCCATCGTCGTTAATATCATTATTTTATCCTCATAGTGCGGTCCTTACTCTCCATCTCTCCTCTCCCTCAGGGCTTCATTTGTTACTACTGTACTGTTTCTTTCTTTCTTTCTCGACCTATCTCTCTCTCCTTCTTTCCAGTTCATCTTCTTCCGCATTCCATGCTTCATCATTTTTGCACTATTTTCTTTCCATGCTCTGCCTGTCTTTTGTGGGCTTCCTCTTCCATCTGCACAATTTCCAATTCCCTCCTCCTAACGCTTCTTCTTCTTCGTCCCACTCACTCTGCTTTTCGAGTTATTCCTCCAACCAGTTCCTCCTTCCTGCTCCCCATTTATTCCCCACTCTATCCTAATTCTTTCTCCCTCCTCTTTCATTCATTCATTGTGGAGATTTATATAGCGCCCTTCAAGGAGTCTATACTCAGAAGCACTCTTACTTCATCCTCCATTTGTCTTCCTAAAGCCCTTTGTTGTCCATCCTCTGAGAATGGCTCAAAGCAATTGAATCAAATCGACGCAACCATAACACAGTTATAAGTCGGAAGTAAAGGTCGAGTGCACCGAATGCCCTTTGACCTTATACGCCTCGATCGATTTAACTCACTGAGTCGCAGAATACGATTTGCTACTTCAGTTGCTTGAACCACTAACCAGATAGATAATGAAGATAAGTACAGTCCTGTAAGCCAGCTCACAAGTTTGAAGAGATGGCGACTTCAGTTTCTTAGTCGCGGCAGATAAGGACATGTGGCCAGTCCTCTCTTGCCGCCTGATCTTCCCACCAGCAGTGAACCGTTAGTGTACTCATTATAGCTGAGTTGGTTAGGATCAAAAGTGGAGCATTTTATTTCTCGAAATAAATTGGTGCCTTGGCGGGGATTTAAACCCCGACCTTCCGGTTGACAGTCAAACACACCATGCTGACATGTTGGTCGAAGTTAAGATGCTCGGACACTCCGAGTATTTCCATTTTGAGAAGCTCACATACGAGCAGCCACTCCTTTTCTTTCACTCTTGATATGGCTATGCAGGATATTCTTACTTTGCCTTTGTTTGTCGCCTCTTTTCTTCCTTGTCCTCTCCTCATAGCCTCGTGTTCGTTTGCGTTAGAGTTTCATCCGCCGTCGTTTGTAGTATCCTTTCTCCTCATAGTGCGGTCCTTACTCTCCCTCTCTTGTCTCCCTCAGCCATTATGAGTACACTGACGGACACGGTACACTGTTTGTGGGAAGAACAGACGGCGAGAGAGAACTGGCCACTTGTTGCTATATGCTGAGGCTAAGAAACTGAAGTCGCCATCTCTTCAGGGCTGGCTTATAGGACTAGCCTTTCGAAGCTCACTAGAACTCGCTGGCTACCACTGCCAACTATAAGGCATCAGTGTTGCCTCGGATGCACAAGCAAGCGTAGTATAATAAACGGAAGATATTTTCAGTAAGGTCTGTATTGTTGTTAATTATCGCTATCTTCGTCTATTAATTATTATTCTGTTTGAATAAGCCTCACTTTGTACATGTCTAGACCTAACTATATATATCTTGTACATAGACGGAAGATATTCTCAGCAGGGTCTGCTGTAGCGTTGTTAATGATCTTTATCTTTGTCTTCGTTTTGTATATACGTCTCACTTCTTCCCCTTCATCCTCTAACTTCAGCTAAGTGCCTCGCTTACTCTCTTCCGTACTTCTCCTTCCGAAGTTCTGAAGTTCATTATTAAGTATCATGGTCGACGTTTGCAAGAGCTGCACAATGATTAACAGTTTACGATGATAGATCCAAATATAGCTTTGTAAGTGTTTAGACTCTAGACCCAATTTATTCATCTTGTAATATTAAGCGCAAAGCCATAGCGAAGAGCAAATGCAGCACTTCAAAATCAGATACATAACTGCTCAATTGTGACTTTGATTTCAAGTGTTAATTATAATTTATATTTTAATTTGTTAATATATTTAGTTTATTGTCTACGTCCATGAGCAGCCCATATGCAGATACAGGGATTATTCTGTTACGTGAGTTTACTCTCAGCGGAACATTAGGGGCCATTTAGGGCCTACAGTTTCAAGTGATTTCTTAACCCTTTAACGACCACACAGTTGGATGGAAAGCAATCTGGTGATTACGAAGGGCAGTTGGAGACGAAAGCCGGTTATGACTTCAGCTGGAATAAGGCATCGCTCACGGCATCTTTATTTTCTTACACGTTCATGAATCATGATTCATGTATACTATCGTTTCATTTCTACAAATAATGATGGCAACCAAATTAAGGTGGGCCAACTGAATGGGTCTTAGGTCTTTCCTTTTCAACTGAAACGTAAGGACCTTAAAAGAAGCATCCCAAAGATTGTCTAAAACAACAAAGTATGTATGTATGTATGTATGTATGTATGTATGTATGTATGTATGTATGTATGTATGTATGTATGTATGTATGTATGTATGTATGTATGTATGTATGTATGTATGTATGTATGTATGTATGTATGTATGTATGTATGTATGTATGTATGTATGTATGTATGTATGTATATTCGTTTATTTCAGAAAAGTTGCGAATGAATAGCCTGAGCCAAATGGTACATTGCCTGCCTACCTGACTGCTTGCCCAAATTAAAATTAAGTTTGTCGTCAAAAGTGCCATCGACCTTAACTGTCATGCATCTACTACCTTCCATATCCGATAAAAACGCACGTGCATTTCTGCTGAATTTGGAGTCAATGAAAAAGATAACGATTATGACGTCGATGATGATGATTACGATGATGATGATGATGATGATGACGACGACGACGATGATGATGATACATGATGAGTATCGTTCATGATGAGAATGATGACGATGATCATGAAGATGATGATGATGATGATGATGATGGCAATGACATTCGCTAATGGATGCTCCACGTGATGGATCTGGCTTTCTTTAATCTTACAGTGAGGAGGATGCATAGGTTCTGAGGTTATAAAAATAGACGTAAAGCTGCTGTTGATGCTAAGTTAGAATCTTATGGAGACGGTTGGTTGGTCCAGATTGCCAGTAGTTCTATAGATGATCATCCTATCCAAGTATTAACCATGCTTAGTACTACTTAGCCTTATTGTGCTTGTCAGCGTCGTATCAACAGCACCATCTGTCGTCAAAGAGAGTCATTTGGTTCACCGGAAATTGAACCAGGAACATAATGTGAAAGCCCAGCGCTTGAACAATGCACCACCGAATTGTAACGTGAATCGTGTAGGCACTCAATGCAAGGGCGACTCAAAGTCAGTACAAACAAACATACCCTCATGGAAACTTCATATATTCCATTCTTAACATCATCTGTGTATTGTGGATCAATTTCATCTACTACTTTTCTCTTCCCTTCTTCCTCTCTTCCTCCTTCCTTCCTTCCTAGATGGACATTAGTCCGATGTGTCATGAGTCTTGTGTTAGGTAATTAAATGACTCCACACAAATTAACATCGCAATCTAATAACCAGTCAGTCACTCAGCCAGCGAGCAAGGCTGATTGCCTGCCTGCTTCTCGGCCTGCCTGTCTGTCTGTCTGTCTGTCTGTCTGCCTGCCTGCCTGCCTGCCTGCCTGCCTAGTCCTTCTGAGCGCTCCTCTGTGTCTGTATGAAGACAAATTTCTGTACAATGTGTCTATCTCTGTCTGTCTGTCGACAGTCTGTCCGTGTGTTTGTCTGTGTGTGTTTGTCTGTGTGTGTTTGTCTGTGTGTTCTGTACAATGTAGCGTGTCGTCCACTGGAACGGGGACGTCGAAACGTTGCGTGCTATGATGATATGAACGAAACGGACTCCAGACGACTTCATACAGGATTTTAAAGTGAATGTGTATGAAAAGATAGAATTACTCGAATAATCAAATGATCAGATCAGAATAAGTTGTCATAACCGATCCATTGCAATGATTAGTGGTTGGTCACTCTACTTGGAATGACCTTCCCCTCATTAAGGGCTAAACTAATGACTAGTTTTTCCTCTTTGGTCTCGTTCTTTAAAGACGTTTCTTTTCCCTCCGGGGTTTTCGTGCTGAGAGCGCTTCTGAATAGTTATTCTCAGATTCCTAGATACAATACAATACAATCACATACAACGTGACTACATATTTGTTATGATTAGTCTTCATTCGCCAAGAGACCTACTCTATATAATAAATTCGTTTATTTGAAGAAGAGACAAATCTGGGTGGCATACCGCACCCAGTTACATGTCGAAGTATACAATCCAGAAAAATAAATGAAGAAGAGGTAGCAGAACTCTAAGACGTAATTAGTCCAAGGCCAGCGAAAGAAACAGTTTTCAGCTGCTTGGAAGAGATACATGCAGAGTCCTTGGTCAAAAGAACATGCAGATAATTATGAAGAACGGTTCTTCCAGGTACAATTAAAGCTGAAAAGGCACGACGTAGCATATTAGAGGTGCTCGTTAAGAGAAGAACAGATTCATTTCAAAACGCAGAATGATGCTCTCCGCGGCCATTCGAGCCTCAGATGGGGCAGCAGAGCTCCACAAGTAGCCATAGGGATTCCCCAGCTGGCACCGAAGGACTCAAATCGAGGTCTCAAATTCACTACACTCAGAAATAGGCAGCTATGGAGACAAATTTTGAAATGCCACCAATAAACCTAGCAGATGCACGAGGCACCACGCGTTCAAGCTGCCCCAATGAGCACCAAGGGAGGGCTGATATAGAAGGCACTGCAGCAGTCAGTTCTAGTAATAATAAATGCATGAACAAAAGCAAACGCCACACTGCAGGGTAAAAACGAAGGGAAAATGACTGGCATTTGCCGCAACTGACAGAAGCAAGCACGGCAACAGATAATTATGCTTTCAGACTGGTAATTTCCTGTTCGAGGACAACCCTTGTGACAATAATGGTTTTCCAAGCATTAAAAGGACACAGTGTGAGTATATGCATAATATATATGGGTGGCTAAATAGGAAAGCAGTCCGGCCATAGTATCTTGAAAGATGATGATAGAGACGCAGTGGCATTAAAAGAGATATTTTACCGTATTCATCTGAATTGACGCATTTGGTAGAAAGAGGATACATGCAGAGAGACGTGCTCCTCCATGGAAATCTTATGGCGCTAACTCCCTGTCAATTCTTGATCGTGCTCTTCTTGTGCCAAACCAAATGAGTTCGGTCATTTCTACGTTCCATCTAAGCAGACTTGGAGACTTTTCAAGTCAATGCTTTCGTCACAGTGACGTGCATTTGGACAGACAAACCACTGTGTAAACCAGTGTTTAAGACGACCAATTATGCAGCCGAGTGTTGACGAATCCAGGCTTTAAGAGCAAAGACGGTTCTTGATCATTCATTCATTAATTCATTCATTCATTCTGGAGATTTATATAGCGCCCCTTTAAGAAATCGACTCAGAAGCGCTCCCAGCCCAGCCACGACTAAAGAAAAAGACTTGAGTGATTTATAAAACCCGTTTGATCAGAACGAAAGCATAGGTCTAACCGATGTACAGACTCAGACTCAGTCCGAGGATTGAGCCCCGTGGAACACTGACCGTAAGAGATACGCAAGTCATTGGCCACCATCACTTTTCATTAAGACATGACAAATTAAAGCCACCCCAACGACCGGCCTACAACTACTCCATGTGAAGTGTTTAGTCTGATGGATGTAGTGATCCACCGTGTCAAACGCCACGTTCAAGTCCAGTATAGTGTGAGCAGCGTGACATTTCCAATGTCGACTTCATCACAGATATCAGAGATTTAAACCGGTTGAATCGTCTCTCCGGATTGTAGCTTTGATAATATCGCGACAGCTGCTGTTTAACTAATTTCTCAATTACCTTAGAGATAAAAGTTAAGTTTGAGATGGGTCAGATCAGTAGGCTTGGATTCATTCCGTAATCGACAGCCCCAGTCCATTGCAGGCTTATTTATCGCTGGCCATTATGATGGTAGTGGTAAGCTTCTGATTTTTCCCATCGGGCATCCTTCAGCCAATCGGGCATTTCAGAGCTGCCTGCACTGGATAATATTATCCGCATCGACAAATTCTTTCAGAAGGAAAAGTCTAGAGTGTATTAAGCGTGTAAGTATTGCATGGTGAAGATAGAAGAAGCGATCTTATCTAAACGTCTGTCCACCTCTTCGAAAGTCGGTTTTGAGTGTTGGATTAGCAAGTAGGCTAATCGCCGACGATGCTTTTTATTTTATCTGCAGTTTCTCTGTAAATTCTTCGACATGTGTTTGGTATTTGTCCTGCGATACTTAACAAATCGGGCGAGCCGACAGTTCGACAGCTTCGGAAGTTGTTGACAGGACCAATCAACGCTGTCATTTCCGCTCTCAGTGATATATCATATGTGTGCTTCTGTGTTGGTAGCCTATATATGTGTCTAGGTATGTGCGGGATCAGGAGAAAAAGAGAGACATTAGAGAGAGAAGAGAATCTTCGAGAGAGATCGCTGATGATGTTGATGATCGCTGTGATTGTGTGTGTGTCGATGTGTGTGTGCATCGCTGTGTTTGTGATCGTGTGTGATGAGATCGCTGTTTGGAGATCGCGGCTTACAATGCAATGCCTACGTAATTGTGTGCAACTGATGCATAGTGGTAAGCTTATGATTTTTCCCATCGGGCAACCTTCAGCCAATCGGGCATTTCAACTGCCTGCACGCTAATATTATCCGCATCGACAAATTCTTTCAGAAGGAAAAGTCGAGAGTGACAGAGATAGACAAGCGTGTCATTCCAAAGATTTATATGGCGAAGATAGAAGAAGTTATCTACTCTAAACGTCTCCCGACCTCTTCAAATCGGTTTTGAAAGACAGACAGAGAGACAGAGACTGAGAAACATTTGCAGACCTAATGCACGCATTTAAAATGCAGTCTTGGAGTCCATTGCAAAGAACTGTAGTTTCATATTGATTAAGCGATACTTAACAAATCGGGCGAGCCGACAGTTCGACAACTTCTGAATTTGTTGACAGCAACCACACTCTTACTGCAGGACGTCGATCTCCGCGATATATAGGCTATATCGTGAGTCCTGTGAAATTTCAGGTTCATCGGTTCATGGATTTGATAATTATTGTATTATTATTATCGTATAGGCCTACCGTACTTAGCAAATACCGCTTAGCCTTATTATTGTGCTTATGTGTTATTATATATTGTTATGTGTGTGCGGGAGAGTGAGAGAAGAGAGAGAGAAAGAGAGAGAGAGTGAGAGAGAGAGAAAGAGAGAGAGAGAGTGTGTGTGTGTTTGTGTGATGTGTGTGTGTGTGATGTGTGTGTATGTGTGTATGTGAGTGTGTGATAGAGAAAGAGAGAGAGTGGAGATCCCGCTTACAATGCAATCGCTACCCGGTCGGGTGCAATTATGCATATTATATTATTACAATTTCTCTGGCGCCAACCGTTAGGAAGGCATCAACCGATAACGCTCCGACAATACAACACACACAATGCAAAAGGGCGCGGAGAGACAGACATGACAGGGACAGAGATAGACAGAGGGTTGAGAGACAGAGACTGAGAAACATTTGCAGACCTAATGCACGCATTTAAAATGCAGTCTTGGAGTCCATTGCTCAGGAACTGTA
>JACEVL010001017.1:2437500-2450000 GCA_020284085.1 Aporrectodea caliginosa
TACCGTCCGGCGTTCGTGCGGCTTGCCAAAAGATACTGTATAATCCTTCAGCCCACGATACCGGTACTATAAGTTTACCGCAAAACTCAGTGTGCCTGCGTTCAAACTGATAGCTGTGATTGGTCTCAGGTACACACAATTGCGAAACGCTGTTGCTCGGCTAACTGATGGAATTCCAAAGTTTTGGCATAATATCTACGTGCATGCTGCGACGAGTTGCATTGGGTGCCAATGCAAAGACGCATTGAATTTAACATTTTAGCGACGAGTGTGTACTGAAAGTGAATGGGAAACAAATGCAGCTCGTCGTTAAGTTGTTATGTGTTACTACCTGGCCGGGTGTGCGCCGCCCTACCTCAACGCTATGCATTCCATTGTCATCATTACATGGTCGTAAATCTCTTCGTTATACAACAGAGTACTCTGGTTGCTCGACAATCCCGTCCTGCTATAATGCAACGTGAAAGCTTAACTCGCCGTAGTAGGCCTCTTTTTCTGGAACGCTACGATATGTCTTGAACTATTTTTAATGCCCGTGTTTTGCAAGAGTAGACAAAAAGACCGGCAAAACTGGGAACGGCGGTCCCAAATGATGAAATGAAAGAAATCAACAGAGGCCGCTTTCTTGTAGTTTCGCTAAAACGTGCTATACATTATTTTCAGGAATCAGCTTCTAATTACTGAAAACATTATTTTCATCCAGCTTCTATTGAATGGAAACTTCGTTTCATCCATGCAACCAGCTTGGTATCCAGCTTCTATTTACGGGAAAAATTATTTCGATCAATCCAGCTTCTATTTCAACACAGGAATGTTTTCATCAATCTCACTTCCATTTATGGAAACAGTTATTTTCATCAATCCAGCTTCCATTTTAAAGTGACAATATCAAATAACTTTGTAGACTTCTTTCATTTCATAATTTGGGACGTCTGTGACAAAAATACATATTTCTGAATTTGGGACCGCCGTTCCCAGTTTTGCCAAAAGACCATTCTACTCTATCGTGGTCTTGTTCTGTCAATTATAGAACACATGTGATGAATATTTGAAGAAGCGCTATATAAATCTGCATTTAGAACATGATAACAATTATGCATCGTATCGTATCTAATAATTTATAAAGCGCCTCTCGCAGAATAACTATTCAGAAGCGCTCTCAGCATGGAGGCCCCGGGGAAAAAGAATCGTCTTTAAAGAGCGAGAGACCGATGAGGAAAAACCAGTCATTAGTTTAGCCCTTGGTGATGGGAAGGTCATTCCAAAAGGAGGGACCCACCACAGCAAACGCCCGGTGTTGGGCCAGAGCAGTCCAGGTCATAGGAAGTTCAAGCCGATCTGAAGAGCGCAAACAGCGAGATGAAGATGCAGATAACAGCTTTCGCATTATAGTCTGAGAGGTCTTTTGGGGCACTGTCTAGCTGGGATTTGGACACCAGAGAGAGGATCTTATACTGGATGCGCGCAGCAATAGGGAGCCAGTGCAAGACTTCAAGCATATATTTATTTGGAGATATGAGCAAAGTGAGGGAGTCGTGCTATGAGCCTAGCTGATGCATTTAAAACCGATTGAAAGAGGAGAGAGACGCTGCTTTGGGAGACCCATGAGTAGATAGTTGCAGTAGTCCAAGCGGGAGCAGACAAATGCATGGACAATGGTGGTAAAGACCGAGGAAGAGACCGATCATCTGATGGCCCTGAGACGCCTCAGCTGAAAGAAACAGGAGCGGGTCAGGTTCGATATGTGCTCCGTGTACGTGAGGGAGGAGTCAAGTGTGACACCCAGGTCACGGACACTATAAGTCTAAGAGCATGTTAATGCAGGGATTTCTCATACAGTGATAGAAAATCAAGCTTAGCAAGCTGTTGCCTAGTCCCAAACCAGATCAATTGAGCTTTCGCAGTGTTTAGGCAGAGTTGGTTTGTAGACATCCAATTCATTCATTTCAGATATTTATATAGCGCCCCTTCAAGATTTCTACTCAGAGGCGCTCCCGACTACAGCGCGGACACTGAATCGGAGTTTCACGCCGAAGCGCATGAGCAATTGCAGTGAAGGACTTGCCCAGGGTCCCTACGCGGCAGCTGAGGTGGATTCGAACCCGCAACCCTCCGGCTGCAAGGCACCAAATATACCCCTTGAGGTGGATTCGAACCCACAACCCTCCGGCTACAAGGCACCGAACATACCTCCACACCACCGCGCCCCAAGTGTAGATCGGATACAAGACAGTCAATGGAGCAGTCTAGGGAGAGTTGATCTGATCATGGACCATGTACAAAAGCCTGGGCATCATCTGCATAAAGGTGGCAATTGCCCTATGTTCAGTAAATAAAAGCGGGATATCAGCAGTAAAGAGAATGTAGAGGATGGGGCT
Source organism: Aporrectodea caliginosa (assembly GCA_020284085.1). Lineage (NCBI taxonomy): Eukaryota > Metazoa > Annelida > Clitellata > Crassiclitellata > Lumbricidae > Aporrectodea > Aporrectodea caliginosa. The sequence goes on from JACEVL010001017.1 coordinate 2,439,879, forward strand.
GAGCTCCGAGTCTTGGGGAACACCGAATTTGACCTCAACCCACTGAGTTCTTGAGTCTCCAAGGACAACCATCTGCGAGCGGTCAATGAGGTAGGATTTAAACCAAAGAACAGGAATACCAGAGAGGCCACAGGATAATTGCAATCAGGATCTCATAGTCAAGAGCAGAAAAGACGTCGAAAAGCGCCAGGAGAGAGACAGACAGACAAACAAACAGACAAACAGACAGACAGACAGAGACGAGACAGAGACAGAGAGAGAGACAGAGAGAGACAGAGAGACAGAGATGATACTGGTCAATAGCTACATGTAATCCGACAGGAAATATTTGAGAGCAGTTTCTGTGGAATGGTGACCCCTGAAACTAGATTGGGTCGCCGGCAGAAGCCCAGTTTGCTCAAGGTAGGGAATTAGTTGGAGTGAAACTAGTCTCTCGAAGGGTCTTTGAGAGGAAGGAAATGTTCTTGACATTGTACCATCATACATGCACACGTATATTTTGTGCATATTTTAAGGCTACATAAAATTTGAAAAACTATATAGGGCCGTTTCACATATTTGGCCTGTAAATGTGTTTTGCAATTGTTTGAATTCCGTGCACCTACGTGATGACTTTTTAATTTTCCGCATTGTCTTGTAATGTTTGGCTGTGGGATATTTATAGTCTGCTGGCAAGCTAAGTCGGGTTAAGGTAAACTGAAGTCTGATTGCGATTACATTGTGTCTGCGGTTCAGTTAGGCATGGTCCCATTGACCAGCTCTCTGCACGAGAACTCTTAATGCATAATGAAGAACCTTAATAAACTATAGGGGATGCTTTAGTTGCTACCAAAAATAAGGCAGACACGGACAGAGTAGAAGTGTCTGGCAACCGAGTTCGGACCTCCACTTGATATATCGATCTTTCGACAACCCCTCTGATACGACATAGCGCTCATGAATAATCTTGTTCTCTGCACTTAACTTAAGAATAGCGCATTAGAAATGTTGAGTGTACGATTACAGTTGTGATTAACAACAGACGGAGAGAGAATAGAATCGGAGAGAGAGAGAGACAGACAGACAGACAGAGACAGAGACAGAGAGACAGAGGCAGTGGCAGATGCACATACAAATACATGCACATAAATATATAGAGACAGAAGGATTTACACCTGTTACTGGGTCTACAAGAAACAATTGTTTGATATCTAGGTAAACCGCATGACCGCACAACACCTGCTACAGACCACCACGACGTAAGTTTCATTCTATCTTCAGTTACCCATGTTGACACAATTATGTTGAACCGTCTGTCTGTATAAATAATAGCAAGCTGTCCGCCAGTTAAAGGCAGCAAGACAGATTTGAAGGTGACGGACAGATAGATAGACACAGACAGACAGACAGGACGTAGCCCATATGCCTTATGGTCTATTCCTAATTCTTTGAAGCCTAGTAAAGTTACTCAATCTGATTTGTTCTGATATTGACAGTCTACTTAGCAGAGTAATCCAACATGCATCTAGCATTTTTCACGGCGCCTTTAAACAGTTTGCCTGTATTCTCAAAGGTTAATAAGCAAGACGCTTGAAATTAATATTTATCCCAGGTTTGAAGCGTGCTATGCTATATATGTAGGCTAGCAGCTAAAATAAATCGTGCTGAACTGTCTATACATAGGTCGAAGGTTCAAATCCCTACCAGAGCAGAAATATGTTTCAAGATTGCTGCTCCAGTTGCGCCGTACCATAGCTAACATCGTTATAAAATTAGTACAACAGTTAGTCGTATAATGTCGGTAGGAAAAGAAATGTCAATCTAGAGGTCGATGAATGAGAGAACTGGCCACCTGTCCTCATATGTCGAACTGCCTTTCCGCCTTACCTCATTAGCGTGCTGTTTTGCTTGCATGTCGAAAGTATATGGATGCTTAGAGGTCTATGTAGTCTATATGTGGCAGTTGTCATTTTAAAAGTTATCTGAAACTGTCTTTATGAAACGTTTCTTGCGACAGCTATTTCTGTTTGCTTGTAGTCCAAGGAAACGCGTTGTTCTAGAATATTACCCAGCGACCAAGGAGATAACCACGAAATTTTCACTCAGGAATAACAGCAACTTTGCTGTTGCATTCAAGGTAAAATAAATTTAACTTTATATCACTCATCGTCAAACCATATTGCGGTTGTTTTGTACTTTAAATCCTCATTTCGGTTAAACCTTTTGCACTTAAGGTGAACATTAATTCGCCCTAATATTGTCTTTGCGAATGGCTTTATCGAGTGGGAGACCTCCAGAAGACAAGAGATTTGTAAGATGACTTGTTCTATCTGAACTCTGGAAAGAATTGAAGAGATGGTAATCTCAGGGGAGACAGACATTGATGCACGTATCTATATAGACTGCAGTGTCAGTCGATTTGTATCCAGGGAATGAGTGTGGCCTGGACTCAACGCCAGGTAAGAGGTCAACTAGAGGCAGAAAACAACGTCAAACGGAGCAGTTGGGAGTGGTGGAAGCGCCTCATACTACACTCGTTATGTGTGCCTCTGTTCTCTTCTATCTGGTCTTTGTTTGTTTTCAAGGTTCCTTCTTCTGCCTGATTAATTTATTCTTTCTCTGAGTTAAGTAATTTATTTGGCTACATCTGTTGTAAATCGTTAGAAAAGGATTACAGCCAAAGCATTTTGATTATATCAGACTTCACGTCGAGTCAACTCCGTCGCCATTTGCCAGTCAGTAGCCCTTCCCCTTGGCGCTCTGCTCCCTTCCTAGAACCTCTTCTCAGGCATTCCTCTCTCATCTTAAAATGGTCCTATTTGGCCGCGCTGGGGTTGGGAGCGCCTCTGAATAGTTCCATTGAAGAGGCGCTATACAAATTCAAGTAATAAATGAATGAGCTACAGATAACGATACCACACAATAAAAACGACGACGATGATGATGATGATGATGATGATGATGATGATCATGATCATGATCATGATCATGAGAAGAAGATCCATGTGGAGGATGAGAAAGAGGAGGTTAAAGAGGAGAGGATGAGGATAAAGAGAGGAGGATTGGAGGACGAAGAAAAGCGTGTCAATGGTTCTGACGGAACGATGGGTAAAATGGACGCTTTTTGGTTGATATGATATTGGTAGGTGCACAGCAGTTTCGACGGCGGATATGTAGCGAGGCCTGGTATGGGGATTGTTCAGCCTGGAGAAGCTTTCGATGTGACGATCATCGTGAACGGTAGGTCATCAGCATTCTCCAGTCTCCCTAGATTTCGTTGGTCTTAGTTTTAGACGCAGCTTAAAAAGCTTCCTTTACGCATTCCTCCTCCCTCCCTCAGTTTCTTTCGGCGCCTGTATGCTTGTCTGTGTCTGTCTGTACATCTATCTGTCTGTCTGTCTGTCTGCCCGCCCGTCTGTCTGTCTGTCTGTCCGTACATCTGTCTGTGCGCTGTCTGAATTTATCACTGAGCGTCGATCTCATCAACAGTTGCTGCATCAGATAGGCGAATAGCAACCAGACAGAGGGCACTTCTGTCCCTCTCCCGCCCGCCCGCCCGTCCGCCTGCCGATGGCCCAGGCCTTTCCGCCTCATATCATGGACCCGTTTGTCTCGGATCGAATTCAGACAAGAGGCTTTTTGGATCTGCAGCGATGTCATTATATTGTGCGCCATAATGTGACAACGACTTATCGAATGGCGGTCGTTTTCTATACAGTCCCAGTTGCTGGGACTGATTTGGCTGCAGATAATTTCGCGAGCAGAGCACTTCATTTGGAAAATTCGTCAATAATGTTATCCGTGTGCAAATAATATAGCAAACTAACAAGTAAATTCCACTGCATACGTCATTCTTATTGTTACTGCTCCCGTTACTTATATAGCATAATGGAATTGTCTTGTGACGTCCAGTGTTGACCTGATAAATTTGGCTAAATTCTGTGCCTTAATGGTTTCATAACCGAATTTCAGCCCCTCCAAGCATTGTATGAGGAGGGCTTCTAATCTTTAGACTGCCTTTTAGCTTTAATACATTGAAGTGTATGATGTTTAGACTTGCAGTCAATTGGGCGTGAACTTGAAAAGGACAAATTCACGATTGACCTGGCTTCGGTCGACAGTGAACTGACCTCAGCTGACAACATTTCCTATGAAGAAAGGCGCATGTAAGGAAGTTCAAATTTCATCCGTTGTGAAACTTCAACAGCGCCTAAATTTACTTTGACAAACCATTTAAATTTGCTAACTCTGCTCCAAAGCAATGACAACAAGCAAAGCAACAATTAGGAGAGAAAGGAGCGAATAACGTCAGGGTATATATTGAATTTCGATTGAACCTTTGTAATGGATTACTAGATAGGAACTAAGGATTCACTTGAAAGACAGGACGAAAACCGTGAACTTGTCTTCGTGACAGTGTAACATGCTAGTGGATTAAGTTGTTAGTTTGCATTGAGCCATTGGGTCAGTGAACTGCTTATTTTTAAATCGATGCCTTTTTATGCGCATTGGATTTGGACGATTGGTTGCTCATACAGAGAAACAAACATTATCCAATTCAGTTGGATAGTGGATAGTGGACCAGGGCGCTCAAAGACCCACCCATGGCCTCAACGTCTGAGGCACATTGGACCAGAGCACACAAATTTTATGTGCACACTGCTCACGTAGGCCTGTACAAGCATAGAGGCAGGCTGGGAGGGCTACAAAATTTGTGGCCCTCCCTTTAAATTTAATTAAATGCTAGGTATGCCATTATAAGTGTGGACCAAACAGTCTGTGGCCTTTGGTCTGATTTGTATACCAGCACAAATGATTCTAAGTCAAATGCCATTTGCCACCTCTGCTATAATGTTCACTGTAACAATAAAGACTGGAACCAACTGTAAATTGATTTCTTCAGTATTTCAGTAGTTCTGTATACTTGCAATAGTTTTATTCCAAATTGGGGGTAGACATAGATACACAGAGTGAGCATTCCTAGGGGCGCAGACAGATCATTCCCAGCCTAAACTCGTTTTTTACTTCAACTTTGATTCAAGACAGAATCGCTCTGTGATCAACATATACCATCGTCAGCTACAGATGACCAAATTGTACCGAGCATAGTCTTTTCACCCGCAGTGGGCGACATAGCAATCACTTTATGGCGATAGCCAAAATCAATAGCTATCACAATGGCACGGACTTAAATACACTCTGGTCATTTTATGGATAAAATTAGGTTTTTATGCCTTTGGGAGTGTCCCCGAGATCCCCAATGAGGCGCTAAATAAATAAAATGTGCATTACATCCTTTACGACTATTGTCATTGCCAGTTTCCACAGTTCCCCAATCGTATTCACCCGCCAGTCCTGCCTGAAGTTAAATGACCCTTTCGCCCACAATGAGCATTTGCTTTATTTGTCTGTCCTTGTCGTTATCTATTAGTGTGTGTCTGCCTATCTCCGACTGAGCACTTATGTGGGTCCGTATGGTTGTCTCTCCCATTGTCTGCTTCTCTCTGCATGTGTCTCTGTATACATTTTACATTTATTCTTTATCTGTCTGTTCATCCTCAGCAAATGCGGGTCATCTGTGCTCACTGTTTATATATTGAACTCTTGCAGAACGTGACTGATTTTGTCCGATTATTTGTTGAACAATTGAATTGATTCACAGAGCTCGCTGTGTCGATAATTGGTGACTATAGGTCAGCGCAGAAGATACACAGGGGGCTCGAAAATAAGTGAAGGGAGTGGGTGGCCAACCAATGACGACAAGTTTTGGGCGTCCGCTCATAGAGGCGTGCGATATGGGATGTTAGCCTCTGACGGAATTCACATTTGAAATATTTGACCTGCATTACTGTATCGTTTACATGTTTGCCACTGCTCACATTTCTGAAGGTGTCTGTGCGACGTGTTCGTCAGACACTGAGAAACCAAAGCTGAAATTTCTCATGTAAAAAGAATGCTTATGTTGTAACCTAGGCAGGGAAATTCCATAGCGCCCGTCAAATCCTCCGGTAAAGCTTAATTTCTGTTGTCTTTTTAGGTTGTCCATCGGAATGTCACTGGCTGCCAAAGAGAGACTGGCTTTCGTAGCCGCAGAACAGGTGACCATTCTCTCTGCTCTGTTCCATACGTTCACCTGGAATGACCTCCCGCTTAAGCTCCGCTCTTTACTTGTGAGCCAACCGGCAGGGTTCTACAAGTCCCTCAAGTCTTTTTTCTTTAGTCGTGGCTGGGCCGGGAGCGCTTCTGAGTAGTTTCTTGAAGAGGCGCTATATAAATGTTCTGAATGAATGAATGAATGAATACGTAGGTAGAACATTGCTGCTGGTAACTAGGCTCACCGCTGAAGTGCCACTCGGTTTCAGCTCTGACCACAATGTTTGCTGGGCTCACGTTCAATCAAAAGCTGGCCACCCGTTTTTAACCAGTGGCACAATTTAGGCCCACCAACCCCAAATGAACGCTGCTGTCTGATTCGCAGCGAGGCGCCACTAACAATGCTGTGAAATATTATGTCTTTCTCTGCCATTTCATCGCTATGCACTATACAGGGACACAGATAATTTCGAAGACTCGGTTATTGGCCATTTCTGTGTTCAGGCATTCTTGAATGTTTCTAACCTTTACAGTTCAGTATTCCAGCTAAGGTTAGGTCAACACTCGAGGGAAACTTTATGGTAATGCCACGAGTGATTCTGGTGCTGTGTGACTGGGAGGCTGAGACAGTATTAAACTCTGAAAATGTGGAAACATTATGTGTGTAGACTCGAATCGTTCCTTGTGCCAGCCAGAATATTTGTCTGCTATGCTCAAAAACTTCTGTGTTGTCTGGTAGACAACTTTGGTTCAATGTTAGGTACCATTTCTTTAATCCCACTTGCCCGCAAGTTTTTGGCCAGCCTTGCATTCGGTACTATAATTAACCAGCCTTTCATGAGGTCTCTTAATTGTCGATTGCCTTGGCAAAATTTAGGTTAAGTAAATTCACAGATACATAGAGTTTTCCTCATCTATAGCAATCATCTCAAAACCTCCGGAAAGACTCTAACAGACTTTTCAGACGTGAATGCTGATTAGGATTATGGGTGTGGTCGATGAGAATGTTGATGCCATTGGTGGTGCATTGTAGTGACAACGCTTCTGTTGCTTTAGTAATGATGTTGGTGCGGTTATACTGATGATGTGGACCGTGTTAATGACAATGAAGAAAACTGTACTTGATGACCTTACATTAGCCAGCATGATTTCTGTTCTTTCAGAAGCGGAATCTGCAGTTGATTCAGATGCGAGATCGCCAGCGACGAATGATGGCTTACGTTGGAACCGGAGCTTTTGCAATCCTCGCAATCGTCATTACCTTCGTCGACTTCTGCGCTCTGTCATCGGATATCCCCTAGCGAGGAGGAAGAAGGAACGCCGTGGTCTAGCACAGTCCGCTCGCTCGCTCTTGAGATCATTTCCATCATGCTTCAAGACTCAGTTGAACACGCTGGCTTAAAACCATCCATGTATTTAGTTGCTATGTTAGTCCACTGCAGTTTAAACAGTTCATCAGACGATTTAAAGAAACCTCATAAAGTAACCCCAATAACTTATAAAATATCTAAAACAAAGAACCACAGGCTCTTATTCTTGTTTTAATAATGTTTAGGCCATTCTCTCATTGTCCTAGTTTTACAGATTTTTTCACGTGTGCATTGCATTTTCTTTGACATAAACGGAATATTGAATCACTGGAACTCAATCTTTGCTGAATATTCAACAGTTTATACGTCTAGATAACTATTTGCGCCACTTGCAACTCACTTCCTAATTTTCCTATGCCCAGTTCAGACAGGAAAACAGACAGACATACACACAAACAGACAGACAGACAGACAAACGGAGAGAAGCAGATAAAGAAGCTCCATCAGCCATTTTCTGATCAGACTGATAAAAGGCTAGTTAAAGGAAATGTTCCGAGTGTCAAGTCTTTTAGGGACCCATAGTAATAACTGTTACAGTCATTCCAGACAATAATCATCGAACAAAAACGACCAACATGTGTTGCCAAAATATCTTGCACAGTCAGTCAAAATATCTATCAAGAAATAACTTTATATTTGAATAAACTAAAACATCACCGTGTCCTTGTAGGTGAAAAAAGCATACTGGCCTGTCGATAAGTATGTTTGGCAATATATAGTTTCTTGTCTCATTCGTCGCACCTGTTATCTCTTGATTAAACGCTTCTGAAAAGCTATTATTATAAGAAGCGCTTTATAAGTGATTAAATACAAAAATACAATAGACATTTTGGTCACAATCTAACTGTAACATAGGTAATTCTACTTCTCTTTATCATCACCTACTACCGTAAAATAGACAATTTTCATCGACTGAAGCTCCAAATATGGTCAAACTGCAGCTGACTCATCCTTATACTGGGTTTAATAACTGCTTGCGAAACCGGTTTACGACGTGCAGACTGGTACCTGAAAATACTAGAAACCGGTTTGGCCTAAGTCTTCTGTGACTCGGATCGCCGACAGAGAGGCACGAGCAGCGTAACTATGGCAACGGCGACGAGCAGAACATAAGAAACGACGATCTGAATGAAAGCGAATAAGTAGACGGTCTTGTCGCACCAGTAGACGGTCTTGTCGCACCAGTTGTTTGGATCGGTGAGGGTCTGGTCGAAATTGGGTTTCCAGACACCGAGGACCCAGTAGTTTCCGCAGAGGAACCAGATAAAGAGGAAGAGGCACAGGAGTATCTCGGAGAACTGCGACGACTTGGAGACAATCACTCCTCCAGTGGCGTCCTCAGCGTCGTCGTCATCGTCTGTCTCGTCTATTGTCTTGTAGCGACGGAATTTCACCTGTTGCCATAGCACCGACAGCAGCTTCAGCAGTCCGAAGCATCCACCGACGAGCAGGTAGACGGGGATCTTGGGCTGGACAGGACAGTCGTCGAGGTGTTTCACGCCTGATAATGATCAGATAACAATGTACCCTTAATGACCTTCAAAGTTAAGATTTAAAGGTCTAGCTCTAACCTACTCACTCAGATTTTAAAAAGGAATGATGACAATGTCTGTGTGAATGACTGATTCGAAGGCGGTTGATTGAGTGATGATTCGAAATTAATTTTTGATCGAGTGAAAAGCGATTGCTTGATTGATTGAGATTAGGGTTATTTATTAATACTAAGGTGATATATTGATTGATTTGAAAACGATTGAATGATTAATTACTCTGAACACGTGATATATTGATCGATTAGATGGAGACTGATTGATTCATCAATCGAGAGCGATTGATTGAGTGACTGCGTAATTGAAGATGATTGAATTATTGATTGCTTCTTTAATACGTTTAGGTTAGATTTTTCTTAAAACGTCAATTGCAATCCAGAAACCGAGACCCGTTTTCACACCTAACAACTGATGCCTACCCTGTCAGCATCTTCACGGGCATTAGATGAAACCGTTATGTGATCTATGCGGGTCCCATGTGGAAATATGGGTCCTGTATGGGTTCCATTTGGGTCTGCTGGCAGGGGATGATATGAAGGATTTGGAGGGCAGCTATGATGGCTAAAGTGACCTAGTAGTCATCTGTCCAAGCGGTATAACTTGCGTGGGTTCGATGTCGTTTAACTCTTCTGCGCTTCCCAGCATCGTTTACGCAGCGCCATCGGTCACACCTGCTGCACTCCAAGGCTGTTGCAACGCTATGCCCAACTTCTATCTTGTCTGGTAGACAACTTTGGTTCCATATCAGGTACCTCTTCTTTAATCCCACTTGCCTGCAAATTTTTGACCAGTCTTGCTTTAGGTACTTTAATCAGCCAACCTTTTATGAGGTTCCTTAATTGTCGATTGCCTTGACAAAATTTAGGTTAAGTAAATGCACATATCCGTAGAGTTTTCCTCATCTATAGCAATAATCTCAAAACCTCCGGAAAGACTGGATGATTGGTATGCCGATGACAATGTTGATGCTGTTGGTGTTGCATGGTAATGACGATAATGATGGATAGCGACAACGCTTCTGTAGTTTTAGTAATGATGTTAGTGTTCTTATGCTGATGATGTGAACCGTGTTAATGACAACAGGTCTAAAGAAAATTATAACAATACACATAGAGTTTACCTATGGATGC